>JALJCO010013242.1:0-106616 GCA_023101725.1 Atherinomorus stipes
CTCTGGTTTGTTCCTTCATATCGGCTGCAAAGCTCAACACTGACCCTGCAGTTTGGTATTGCTCTGTCTTCTGCGTCGACTGACGGACCAACAAGCCCCTCGAAAATGCACCAAATTACGTGCGTCGGTACACAGATGACGGACAAAACTGTCCGTCTGCGTATCCGTCTTCTGCGTTGAGCATAAATGGATCTTTAGTGGACTCTTTTAGAATTTTTTATCTTGGAGGCAGAAAAACCTGAAAGCTTTCAGCCACCATTGTTTAGCTAGGGAACCCTTGATCCCCTTCTAAGGAGATCCTCCAAGAAGACACAAAGTAAAATGTGCTATAGAAGATGTTTAGGCATTTCAGAAAGCTCAGACTGTTAGCGAGTTTTTGAATGATGCACAAGACCAACTTGCTAGATTCACAGCTCCCTCCTCCGGCCACAGAATAACGTGTACAAGCCACTCTGGTGTTCAGCAGACAGCAGGTACAGATTCTCCATCATGCCAAAAACACCAGCAAAACAGAATATCATTGTCTGAATGTCGCTAACTGCTAGCAGTATGATTGTTTGCTACCTGCTGTAAACGTCAGACCAGTGCGCACAGCTTCCGGGAAGCAGTATTACTCTCACCAATCAATCACTCTCATTGATCAGTCTCGCCTATTACCCATTGAACTGACCGTCAATCACTCTTGCTACGGTAGTAAAAGTGATTGACGAGCCAGAAGACAAATGAAAAACTTAAGGAATGCAGAGATAATTGGCAGATGTTTTTTTCCAGCCCCATTACTTTCACAGCTGATGTATAATAATATTTATATATCTAAAGCTTTTAATTAATCATAGCGTATGGGGTCGTGAACCCAGTTTTACCGAATGTTGCGAAATTGTTGAAAGAATCATCTTCTATAACGCCTTTAAGATCAGTCCTATTCTCTGCTGTGTAGTGTTCCTGACCCGGTAGAGGGGAAAATATTGGCTTCCCTTTGGAATGTCTTCACCCTGAAAGCACGGCTCTCAGTGACCTCGTTCTCCAGGGATCCACCATTACGCCTTTCATCCAGTTGTCAGAGGTTTGACCTGCAATGCAACTGATCAGATCAGGCCGATATGATTTAAAACCGATCAATCAAAAAATTCAATCAAAGGCTAAAATCACCCATCCGATCACATTATACACAGGCCAGAGGAGGTCAGAGACGGCTATAATGATCTGTACCTTCATGGGGAAAGTAGTTGCAGGTTACAGTGTCGCTGCTCAGCTCATTAAAAGCCACTGGTTGTCCAAAAGAAGAATAAAGCAAAGATCATGTTGTCTATAAAGTTGGGCTTGGTCTTTAGTAAATCTCAGGAGTTTTACTGAAGTTGCGGCGCACCCCCGCAGCCTCTATCATAAAGTTTAAGGTGGTAATCTGCGCTGTCTTATATAAGTCTTTTCCTCGTCTTGGGCATGTGATAACATCTAACGTTTAATATTATCACAAGTCACAGCGATGCACCACAATCAACAACCAATAGTTGGATGAGCTCTGACATCAGCGGAAACAGGTCTCAACCTCCGGAGCCGTCAATACTAAGAGTTGCAAAAGACGTTGACCAGAGTCGTCAAATACAGAGTTGTGACGGCTCACGAAAGCTTCATAACAAACCCCGCACTGTCATATCTTACTGCAGAACAGACAGCAGCAATCAGATTACTGAAAGTAAATACTAAATAAACATAGGTAGGTACTGTATGCTGCACACACGTTTGTCACTGAATGTTTTAGGGTTAGATCTGTATGATCAAGATCGGCTACAGGTAAATAAAAAGGCTAATTCATCTGTGAGTGGATGGAAGTCAGGGTGGGGTAATATTGTTGAAATAGTCTAGTTGTAGTCTTGTAAATTGTGACCCTGCAAGATTCACAGTCTTTGTAAAATCTCAGTCTGAGACTAAAACCTGTCTTTAGATGTGAGTTGGTGTGAGATGGTAGTCTTCCAGGAGTCTTTTCCAAATCTTTTCTAAGTCTCTATTGTGAGGGAGGCACTAGTCTCCACTGTGGTTTTGGTTTTCCCCAGTATGTGTCTCAGTCCCCTCAGACCATTTACACTACTAGATTACATAACACTTGTGCTTCGGTTGTGTTTAAAGCCCTTCTCCCTTTGACCAATCATGTTGGGAGAAGTTGTCCAGGTGCCACCCAATCAGATCACCTACATGCTAGAAGGCCTGATCCATGACTGATTGTTACCGAGCATCAATGATGTGATTCTCAGCTTCTTCAGGGTGAGCACACATCCACGCAGAGCCAATCCTGCTCTGTTTTATCTGTAAATGACATGATTATTGTATGAAAAAGACAAAAGTTCCCCCATCAGCCTCTGTTTTGTGTGTTTAACAGAAGGAGCTTCTCCTGGATTTTCTGCAGCTGGTAAATTTGTATTTCATTTCCGCTACAGTGCCTGCTGCTTATCTACCCCTGCTTTCCTGCCAGACTCTGCCACACACAGTGCCTTATCTTACTGTTTAATATTCAACTCTTACCGATTCTCTGACAATCACTTTTGCAGTCCTTAACCCTTAAAACTCCAAGCATTTTTGCTATTTTTAGTCCCTCAGCTTAATTTAAGACAAAAATACATGTAGAAGCTTGTTTAAAAAAAAAACAAAAAAAACCTCCATGTAGGAGCACAACCCTTTTAATCCCAGTCAGCATTCAGACAGTATGTTCCAGTCCAGCCTCAGTTGTCAGATTATGAGGCTGAAATGATGTGAACAGAATTTATTATTACTTTGTAGCCATAACACACAGATCAACAATGACCAAGCCTTTCCTCATCTGCAGATCATTATCTTAATGGTTTTGGAGAAACATATTTGCATTGAAACAAACACACAACAGAAACTATTGACATATTTTTTACTTTTTCCTCATTTCCAATTATTTATGCTACTATTTAGCTACTATCCTCACAAAAACAACTCCAGCTCAGCTGCTTTTTGGCGCCATTGTGCATCAAAGACATCCTGCCCATCTGGGCCTTCTGGCCATTTTCATTGCCATGCTTCTGTTGTGTTTTTGTGTAGGCTTGTGTCTATGTTTTTTATTGGTTTATGTTTGGTCATTTTAAGCCTTCCAGATTGGCCTTGTAGGGGAGAGCCACCATTTTTTCCCCCTCGTTTTCTCCTGTTTATGCTATCGTCAGCATAATTAGGTGGTAGGCAAGTATTTTATGTTTTTGGAGGTTAGGTAAGTGTCCTTGGTTTATTTCCAATTAGGTGTTTAGTTTGTTATGTTGGCCTTGGCTCGCTCCCTGACATTACAGTGCCTTTTTTTCTGGCTCTCTGGCTGGCTGCACATTAAACCTGTTGGTATTTGTACAATGTCTTCATGTTCTTCATCGAAAATTGTCTTGCACCCTTTATTAGAGGTGTACAATACTGCAAGATTTGGTATCAAATTTGATGCCAAGTAAACAGAGGGCTAGTGTCATCGATTCCGATATCAACACTAATACTCTTTCATGGGCTGTCAAATCAACAGATTTATGCAGAGATTGTTTTGTGAAATCGATACACTATATCTTTTAATTCATTCATAAACAAACCAATTCTTATCTATGTCGTAGAAATTTGAATTTGGCATTATCACAGCGAAAGAAGCTGATGTTTGGCACATAGATGCCTTGTCACCAAGGTGAAGCAAATCCACCAAAGACCGCATATCCTCATTTATCAAGTTTGTGATAGATTAAAGCCTTACATATAGATTTTTATAATTAAGTGAACAGAAACAAAGTCATCACTGGTGCCTTTTTAAAAGTCTGAATTTGGCTTTATCTTAGTGAGAGAAGCTGATTCAGGGAATATGGGGGCCTTGTCACAGCAGTGAATTGAATCCATAAAAAAATACATTATCTTCCATATTTATGAAGATTCTAATTGTTTTCAAGCCTTACATTGAAGTATCGATATAATCGCACTTGTATCGATTTGCCCACCACAACCCTTTATCTCATAGACCTTTTTTAAGGACTTAACATTGGCTTTTTTTCCAGCCATAGAGGACCATTGTTTTTCTTCTTTTCAGACAAACATAAAACTTTCTGCTCACTTGTTGATCTTCAGCTGCTCCTGATTTGACATTCCCGTCAATTTAAGCTCTCTGATTGGTGTAAAGTTTGACAGGCAGTGGCTTCATCATTTCTGGGTAAAAATAGAGGACTCTTTGCAACAGCTGATAGTGATCTTTTTGTTAAAATTATGTGATAAATAATGGTGCGTAGGATATTCTGCTATTGGAGAAATAATTAAAGAGGAATGACTAATACCTGAGATAGAGAGAGGATGGTTTAGTTGGACCTGAAAGGTTAACTAGAGTTCAGCTTCAGGACAGAATTATTATATACCCCTCCTCCCTTGTTGTCCTTGGGGCGTTAAGACCTCTCTGTCTTTTGATGTTAGTATTTTCAGCCTCCAGTGTAGAAAATCAATCAGGGGAAGTTTACGATCTTTAGATCCTGTTCAGTCTGAAGATAACTTTGCATCTGGCTTGTTCAATGACCTTAGGTTAGATGGCGGGGATTAGATAACTAAGGGACCCACAACAGAGTGGCCTTGGTTTGTTTCTGTGTTTGGTCCCCCCTGGATTTTTCCATCCTGTCAGCCTCTCGGGAAGAAAGGAGCAGGAGGAGCCAGGACAAGTTACAGAGTATCCCGCTGCCCTGCATAGAGGTGATAACCGTTGAACCTCCCCAAATCTACCGACATTTTGCATGATTTAAGAAAGCTAGGGGCAGTTTGGGGGGGACTTCATGATCTGACCTCAGCAACATGCTGGTGAAAGAGAAAGAAGTCTGAAACCAGAGCTCAGTCTGTACCATAGTGCTTTTGATCTGTAATAAATAATAGATTTTGAATCTTTGATGTTCTGGTGTACTTTCCTGATGCAAAGATCCTGAAGCTCGTGCCCCGAAGCACCCACAAAATCAGCGCCTATGGACATGCCGACAAAGGGCCAGAGGAAATTCCCCAGAGAGCTTTACATCATCACACTGGATCAAACAACAATGGCAACCCCAGGAGAGTGACAGGTCTCAGAGAAGAAAAATCACAAATGTACATATGTTCAGACTACACACTAGTTTGTGAGGTTAGCCAGAGTAGGCACGCCAGCTACACTAAAATACTGACTAAAAGCTTGCGAAGGCTTTTCAGCAGTTTAGAGACAACAGTCATCAATGGCGAATTCTTCTCTGTGTCGCGTTGCCAGTTGGCGTTCGACCGACTTTAAATGTTTAAATGTGGTTGAAATAACATCAGTTGATGAATGAACGTTAATTCAATGTCAAAACAGCATTGAACACCCAATGATTGAAATGGTGTGGTTAACTCACCATAGATTCAACTTTGAAATATCAACAGTTTTTTTAACTGTATATCTAAATTTACTAAAATATAAAAGTTGAAAAATAAAGTCATTTCAACGTCCAAACAATGTTGATTTGCAAAATCGAAACTAAAATCAATGTTGATTCAACATTAGCAATTCACCCGGGTTTCACCAGTTGAGGAACACGACGTTGAAATTATGTTGCTATTTCAGTGTTGATTAGATCATTCGGTCATTCAACATGGGATCTGACGTTGATTCAACGTTCATACAACATTGACACAACGTTAAAATGCCAGCTGTGTTTTTTAATCAACTGAAGCGTGATGAATGATGAAAAAAACGAAGGCAACGATTAACTCCATATTGCCGCTGGGTGTGTTATTATGGCGAGACGTATGTGCAAACGTCACTACACAGTCGCTTACATGCCCAAACGTAAATGTAGAAAGCGGTGCCCAAATTCCTACAGTAGGCAAGCTTACAAAGCCCTCCCCCTCGTGGCTTCAACTCGAGAGTGTGGTGGTAATGAGTGAGAGATTGTGGTTGTTCGTACGGGGAACATTTAGAGCTCGGCAATATACAGGTACTGAGGGAGATATGATATTTACATAAACTGTTATATAGCAATATTAGTTGTTCAAATGTTTTGTTTTATTTTTTCGTGATGACTCAGCTGCACCTTGACGAACTTCTGACAACAAAGGTGTCACCTGATTATTTAAACTATCTGTCTGGAAGACGATCCCCTTATGCAAAGTAATCATAAACGATCAGCTAATCATCTTGAATTATTTTGATTTCACAAACATTTTTGACCAGTGTTTTGTTAATTCCATCATTTAAAGGGACTTGAGGCAAGATTAAGAAACGAAACTCGCGACTGCCACGACTGGCGCTTCAGGTAACTGCAGCCACGAGCCAAGCCATCACGGGAGCGTGCACAAACTGAAGTTATAGTGTTGTTTGCTAACCTTTTTCTTTGTAGTTACACTTTTTAGTGTCTTTCAGTTGATCTGGATCGTTTGCTGATGGCAGAAGAATCCATAACTATCACTTACAGTGTTTGAATTTACCGCGACCATCTTCTTCCTGTATCAAAACAGCGGATGTACCGTCATTTGACGTCACCTCCGCAGGGCAGCGCGGGATATTCGGACACCGAATTGCAGCGCATTTTGCAGCACACAGCCTGTTCAAGGCAACGGAGAGAAACATGGGTGGAAACATTATTTTTGGTATTTAGCACTTCAACACTCATTAGTATTAAAAAAATGGACATGCATGTTTGTTTGTTTTTAATTCCTGCTTCTAGTCCCTTTGAAGTGGAGCGATACGAAAAAACAGCTGTTTGATACTGAATGAAAATGAAGTATTCAGTGAAATTAGGGTAAAAACCAATATATATAATATAGCATCAGCTAAAACAAATGTGATATATTTGGTCCATATCGCCCAGCCCTAGGAACATTAGGACTGGACTATACCATATAGTCTCTGAATAATCACATTATTTAGTGGCTGGATTGTAAACCTTCTAGATGGGATATAAATGTCTGGAAAACTTCAGAAAGTTGCTTAAAAGGTACCTATCACAGTTTACCCCCCAGTTACACACAACCTTCCCCAGAAACTGTTGATTATTAAACAATAGAGCTGCTGTGGAGATCTAACAAAGGCCAAATTTAAATCACAAATAAAAAGCAAGAAGCTAAGTTTTGGGAAATCTGAGTGTAACAGGTCTAAAGAAAAGATTGGAGCATGTCGTTATGAGACTTCATGTTTTCTGTCCTTGTCAAAAGCAGAAGTGCTTTATTACAGAGAAGCCACAAAGTATTATGAAGGAGAAGAGCTTGGCTCAGATTCAGGCGGGTCATGGTTGTAGCAGCTGCAGCCTCCAGCCTGAGTGGGCTGGGAAACTCACTTTCTACACACTCACTTGAGAGCATTGATCTCACTTACAATGCAACCTCTGGAGTCGCTAAGGGCTTTATACATTTTATTCATTTTGAAATATACTCCTCAATACTTGAAAAGACACTTTGATGTGCTAATTCCTCTCTAAGCTCACTCTGATTTGGAAAAATGACAGAAACAGGATTGGAAGTGAAAAGAGGTGCGGGGCTGCAGGGCAGGAGAGGAGAGAGAAGTGGATTAATCAGATCCTTATTGTGGTGCAAAACACGAGCAGACAGATGGCCTGATTGTGTTGTTCAGTTGTGTGTCTCACCTGGGCATGCTAATTCCCCAGGACCTGATTAGAAGAGGGAAAACATGTCAAATAAAAGCAATTACAGGTGAAAATGAGAGAGAACAATATAAACACAAAGTAAGAAATGGTGTCATTGCTCTGAATGCTGAGAAAGTAAATACAGTTTATGGTGCAAAGAAACTATAGGTCATCCAGCTCATTACCCTGGAAGTCTGCATGCATGTGTTTGTGTGCACGCTCTGCCATCTCGGCACATCACTGTGGTAATGATGCACACCCAGCCAGACATAAAAAGGATGTGCAGCGAGTGTGACTGAGTGGAAGCTGAGACTGAAAAAACAAGCTGGCAGTTTAATGAGGCAGCTCGAGCTGAACGAGCACACACACACATACGCACTAATATTTCTACAAATGTAACTTTCTCCACCTTGATTTAAAAAAAAAAAACTTTCACCAAAAAAAAAAAAAAAAAAATGGAAAAGGCACCAAGACACAAAATGTCACATGTACAACAGAAGCAGCAGTTCATACTTGCTTCTTTGTTTTCTGACAAATATCTCTCTGCCTTCAACTGCTTAATGCTTCAATGTGCTTCTTTGACAGCCGATTATATACAGCCTGTCCAAAAATGATAAAAGTCTTCACCTGGATTAGACTACGTACACAGGTCTTCCTACCAGATAATTCCTGCATGATTAGGTTTTAGCTGCAACAAGTTGTTTTAACCTAACCGACGCAGCAGCTTCTCGTCTCTTTAACCACCATGTGGGAACACACATACTGTTTTCGTGGAAAAGATGCTCGTCATTTACAGATTATTATTGGCTTCAAGCAAAGAAAACATCTAAGAAGATGCAAAAACTGGGTTCAGAGCTGTCTAAGGCAGGAAGGATAGAGGAGAGCCGTCGTCTTCCAGGAAGAAATTTGGTCAAAAATCATCTTGAATGTCTGTGAACACTTACACATTATGAAATCAAATGGTAAAAGGTCACTGACTCACTGCTATATTTAACCCTAAAAACTCTAGTGCACCGACCACTGCTTTTAATATCATCACCAGTTTTTCAGGAATGGTAGTGTGTAACTGTAGGGTAAATTGTGACGATAGCTTTAGATGATTTACAAAAGTTTTCCAGGCATATTTTGTCTCTTTGAGATTGAACTTTAAACATGAAAATGAGAGGAAACTTTTATCATTGAACATTTATTTCATTTACAGTGGGACTATCATTATTTTCAGAAAAATTGACCAAGTTTTAGAGACCTGTATCATCCTCTAGTATTATAATAACGTGACACCCTAATTTGTAGTCACATTATCAATTTGTGTTTGTTAATATGAGAAAAGAGTGATTTGGGGAAACTGTGTTTTAAGTTGCAGTTGCTTATTCTGTAAGACAGAGTAGTGAGATCACAGGCCCGGCTCTCCAATAAGGCAGATAAGAAACACAGCTAAATGTGGAAACATAAATCAGTGGGTAAATACTGCATCTACTTGCTGGGCGGTGCACATATGGAAGCTGCCATATTTGTTCCACCATTTTTACTATGGTGTCCCTGAATGGACAAAACAATGTGTGTGAAGTGAGAACCCTCTGAACTTTAAAACTGCTGTGCCAGCTTTGTTTAATGGGAGTTAGAGACTGTTTGGGATAAATAATGCCTTAAAAAACATTAAAAATAGTTACTCATAGTGCAGTTGTAGCTACACCTGAGACCACTGGATCCACTCAGATGAAAACATCTTCATGCCTGGGAGAATTTTGGCCACTAACAGCCACCGTACATTCACAACAGTGCTTGGAATAAGAAGTTATTGAAAAGAAAACATCTTTTCTTTCAAATACCCATCTTTACCACTAGATGTCAGTAATTCTTACATACTGTACCTTTAAGTTTTGAGGGAAGTGAAAAGACCTGAGGAAGTAAAAAGGTGACGCCGCCGGTGCCATGTTGAGATTAATGTGCATTGATTACAAGCTTCTTTTTGATATGTTAAGCTCCTTACTGTATTCTGACACTGGGTGAAATTTTTTTTTATGTTGTTAACAGTAAGAAATGCATGTTTTGGGTTCTGTAGATTTGTGATGAAAATGTTGAAAGCTAAGGCTGAGACAACCAGCTTACATGTGTTTCTACTACTGTTGCTTGCAATCTATTAATCCAGCGATGCATCACGATGGGTCATGTGATGATTTGGCATCGATTATTTGCCGTGATGCTTTGCAGCATCGAAGCGGCTTTTTTGTGGTGATTCGTCCTTATTTACAGACATTGTTACTGCAGCGGCTTTGATGACATCACTATTATGCAACACCATAAGTAAATGTGTGCATTGGAGAAGCCGTTAAGCTTCCATGGTGTGACCCTTTCATGTATCTCTCTGTGTGTTTGAATGACTTATTTCTGTTTTGCATGATTCCATCAATGTCACACTGAGATTTTCTATAAAACTTCAGAATGTGTAATTGTGTCAGATTTCCTCAGCTGAACAAGCTCAGAGTGGGAGCACAATGATTGATTTCAGCAGAAACAAATGAAAGTGGGATGCTATGATTTGGTCAAACAATGGAAAATGTTGGGAGGAGGGTAATTACTGTATATGACTAGGAACTAAAATGATCATTACTGAAATTAAACAGTAATTTACTGATGTGGCATACCAGCTGCTGAGCAGCATTTGCTGTTTTGAGCTCATCTCTGACTCTGTGCTCACATGAATTTTTATTTTTACAACCAAAATCGCCCCAAACTGCTTTTATCTACATAATTTACTGCAGATGAGACCAGAAAGAAATCTGAGATTATGTCTGAAAAGTGGCCTTTTGAGACTGCAAAGCAATGTGCAGTTACTATCAAAGCATTCTGAGGCTGTTGCTGTTAAAATCCTGATTTTATGACCTCATCATCTTACAAACATCTACTTAAGATAGATCGCTGTGTAGGGATTTATCTGTTTACACATACGGACAATAACTTCACATTCCAGTAAACAACCCCCATCTGATGTAAATTTTAATTTCATCTGCATCAGTGTCATGTTGTATTATTCAAAACCCTTAATTACCCAGACATGAAAGCCTTCATCTGTTTTAGGCTCAGTCTACATGATGATGCCGAGACAGTAAAACTGTGAAGGTTTGAAAACAGGCTCCAGAATGAATTTTTCTTTAAGCGCAAGAGGAATCCTGTCCTTGTAAACATGAACTGGAATCTTTAAGCAATGACTGGTGTTACATCATCTTGCATTTGCACGAGCATTTCCATTGCAAGTTCATCTTCCACTGGGCATCTTCCAGGGGTGAAGCCAAACCCCCAGCATAGCCATATCACCAGCTGGGACTCGTGGCGACGCGTTATTAAGACGTTATCCCATGGTCATGCATTATTAAATAGTGGCAACAAATAATCATCATGTCAACAAGATAAGCAAGTCATGGGCATGTGTTACAAATGTGTGAAAACTACATAAATAACTGGTGGCCAGTCGTTACTAATACATCAAGCACATCAGCCATATCCTCATTTCATCCAAAAATGTACTCCATTTGCTGAATTACGGCCATTTTCTGATTCTTCAAAGTGGGAACACTGTGTTCAAAATGTTTGAAATCATACACTCATCCACTCACTCCCTATACCCTACATAGTGTATATGATGTAGTCCACTATATCATGTACACTATGTAGGGAACGACGGGAGGAGATTTCGGACACTACATGGGGTGACGTCGGTAGATGACGTCGGTAGATTTTTTTTTTTTTTTTTTTTAAGACGTGCAGTAGCGGTAGCTAACAGTTATGAACAAGAGACACCTTTCCTGCTACAAAGAAATACCATTATTGTTAAAAGCTACACAATAACGCCACTAAAGCAAATGTTGGTACTTTAACGTTACTTACGTTTACTTACATTTAAGATGCTTCGCCATTTTTCTTCTTCTGCGATCACAAAACACGACTGCATTGCATTGTGGTATACGGGAGTACAATGTAGGTACATCACTTGTACACTTACTTTCGCGGTGCATTGTGGGTATTTTGTAGTGGACGATGTAGTGGACGAAAAGTAGTGAACAGAATTCGAACAACACTACAAAATGGCGTGCTCACTATATAGTGCACTACATCCGTGATAGGGAGCGATTTCAAACACAGCTTCTGCCTCTCTTTGTGACATCTTCTACGTGTGCTCTGTGTTGTGGTTTGAGAGGGGTGGGGCTTGGTGACAGAGCGTGCCTGGGTCTGCGTTTGCGATTGGTTGGGAGGGAGTAATGACTGTAGCATGAAGCTACATGATAGGCTATCATGAGCTCAACAGCTCAGAAAAATGAGTTCGCAACGCCACGTCTGCCCAAAGTTACCTTGGAAAAAACATTAGTCCTGAGACAACTGGAACACACCTTTACCTCTGCCAAGGAGGTATTGTAATTAGGTGCTGGACAAAATATCGATACTCTGAAATATTGCAATATTTTGTATGCCAATATCATATCAATGTTTTGAAATCAGTTTATTTAGAGCAGGGGTGCCCAAGTCCAGTTCTCCAGAGCTACTATCCTGCACTTTTGGTTGCATCCCTTCTCCAACACACCTGTATCAAATGAATAGCTCGTTACCAGGCCTCTGCAGAGGTGAATGACACGTGGACATGAGGGAATCAGCCTTTTGATTCATGTGTGTGGTAGAGGGTATGTTCTAAAAATGGCAGGATAGTAGCTCTCGAGGACCGGACTTGGGCACCCCTGATTTAGAGAGTGGAATACGGTGTGATCCACTCCAGGTCTTCCAGTGCGCCGTTCACGCTCAGCCATAACTAAGCCAGGTACAGCGGCGCTCTGACGCGACAGGACGTGATGTGATCACCGCGTTTGGAGATGACAAAGGGGCGCCCTAAATTGCCAGATAGGAATCTCTAACTTCAGTCTCTATCTAGACTGGAGAATTTTGTTTTGTCAAGCGGTCCTGATTAACATTTATTGAATGTCTTTTTAACGCCCTGCATTCACCTCTGTTGAAAAAGAGGGTTAAAAAGACCAGTTAGTGGTCATAAACAGTATAGGCTATAAACTATGGCCAATATATAATAGATAGAGGACTACAGATGAAAAAAATAGCCTTCTGGCTAATTCTGGCTTCTTTTTTTTTACCATCTTTATTCATGTGTTTTTATGAAATCGCATTGTACCCTTTTGAAATAAACTTAACTAAGCTAAATTGGCTATTGTTTTATATCAACTGGTGCAAAGTTTTTGTCTTTTTCACAGAGACAAATGTCACTATCTGTTGGTTCATTTAATTCCTAACAGTCATGTTTCGAGGGGACATTGCAGAGAAACACTGATCGAAACGAGTGTGTAACTGATGTATTTGTTGACAGAGGAAACTAAACTCGAATGTAAAGTTTGAAATATCAGTCTGATCCTGAATTATCCTGAATTATGCTTTCTGTAGGACTGTAGTCTGTGCATAATAATACTACAATGACAACAATAATGATGATCATAAAAATATAACAATAATAGATAGCAATAGGAGTAGTTTTTGTTAATATTACTAGAAGTAGTAGTAGTACCAGGTCCGTACTTATAGTGATAGTAGTAGTATTTTTATTATAGCCTATAATGATGCTGTAGATAGAAGTAACAGTAGTAGTTTTTATCATGATTATTATTATTATTAGTGGTAGTAGTAGAAGTATTTGCATTAATTGCTTTTGAATCTTTTTGAGGCCAGTATTTACATTAATCATGATGTACAGTCGTTAAATTTCTCATCACATCATCAGGACCATCAAGCAGCATTTTTACACGTACAGGTGCTACTCCAAGTGATGGTGGTGGGGAGCGGTGTGAGGGCGTTGGGCGGTGACAGGTGGGGCTTCCAAATAACACTTTGCTTAGGACCCCAATTTGGCCGGAGGGGCCGCACTGGATCCAGGTGAGCAGCGGTGGAGGAAAGCCAGACCATAAAGAATGATCCTCAGCTTCCATAGAGGTGCTATTCCATTCACAGACCTCCCCTTGAAGGCAGAGGCAGTGGAAGACTCGTTGAGACTGATGGAACTCTGTATTACAAGAGTAGCTCCGGCTAACAAGGTTAGCCAAACAAGTTGCCAGCGGGCTGACAAGCCGACATGGAGAGACAATCCAAAGAGGACATGTAGCACCAGACATCTCCGTAGGATTAATCCAGCTTGATAAATGAAGAGTTGGCAGCAGGGTTGGACAGGTAAGTGCAGGGTGCTACACAGGCTCAGTGTGTAGTACAAAAATTAATCACTTACTGTAGTAATTGAGTCCACTGCAGCCAGAATACAGTACAGTAGGATGGATTGTACAGAGAAGCGGCGAACAGCCAACGCCAGCGTCCTCTCTGCTCACCATCCCCCCGTCAATCACTGGATCACTGCATCAGGCTTCAATGTTTGTTGATGTTAAAAAAAGTAATGATTGCATTCTGGTGTTGATCCAGATCACCAATGTTGTCATTACCTGTAAGTTTATTTATTTTCTAAATGCTGTCTTGTCTGATAAACATAGTTCACTGCTGAAGTGTTCACGATGCTAACAGATAGCCACTTTGCAGACTCTGACTGCTAGCTACCGGCACGTAGATCGTTTTCACACATATTTGGGTCGAGCCAGGTGCTCCAGCAGCAGCGAAAAGGTTACAATGTTTCAATTTTCAACTAATACAGCTCCATTTCACATCTGCTTTTTAATCACTGCCCCCAGCAGTCGCTCTACAGACTGGAGCGTTGTGTATCTATGGCAACCAGATGGATGTAGATGCGTCCCAGCTGTATAGCGTGGCTGTGTTGTAAACAAAAATGCGCAAATTGATTCTGTTGAACCGTGAAGTTCAATATTATCGCGAACAGCCAGGTGCCGGTGAGTTGTAAACATGAGCATTAACACTTAGCCTGCTAGCCCTTGCTGGTAATTTGTTTAGTGTTTGTGAATGCCCCATTGATGTTAACATTAGAAATACATTAGTAACTAGCAAACACATGATGATACTAAACGTTACAGTTACCCTCTTATTTGTAATAACACTGTCAATAAGAAGGATATCCCAATAGTACAGCTGCCTACGGATGCCTGTTTAGTTCAAAAAGGCGAAGTATCTGGGATTTAGGCCGAGCTAAAGTTGCAGCGCGTTCACACATCACTCATGACGCATTTCAGGCCAATGCAAGCCGCTCCAAAACCACCCTGTCCAAGAGCGAGCGAGTTAAGTCGACGACTGGCGTGTTCACACAAGCCCAGTCACGCCATGTTCTGTACCAAAACCCAGTTAGTTCGATCTATTTGGGTCCTGTGTGAAAATGACCCTGGTCTCTCTAAATAAGGTTTTAGCCAATCAAAATGAAGTCAACTTGGTATCCGGGCAGATCACATCATTCCTGCACCCAACCCTTTTACTGAGGAGGGAAATCTGCCGTGCCTGGAAACATTCTTGTAAACGGGGTCTTAACATGTGCAGACATGCAGGCTCTGATTTAAAAACCTAAACGTGATGTTGCTTCTGACAGCATATAGTGAACATAATCACGGACGTTTACAGAACTGACATGTAACAGTGATTCAGGGAACATGAGGAAATCCCAGTTTCACAGTGATACCAGTTTTACTTCAGAGTAAACGGCCTCAGGGACTTAGTCAAACACAATCTGGTGATAAATTCACAAATGCTGTGTATAATCTGTCCTACTGTATGACTGTTTGTGAATTGTTATTGTAGGCAACTCCCTTTTTCCACTGTTTTAATCTCTTGTCTGGCTCTCCAGCCAGTGCTGCAGGAGTGGAGGAGCAGTGAATCAGTAATATCCGGAACAGAGCAATGAGACCTCACAGCAAATGTACTGGGATGATGGATGACTAGGTGAATGGATGCAAGTGAGTGATGGATAGCACAGATGGAGATGGATGCAACAATAAAGGAAGCTGAGGACATCGAGAGGAAGCGGGTGACGTGTCAACCAGATCAGCTGCTACAAACTGACCAAAAACACAGAAAAGAAATTAAAAAGGGGGGAAAAGCTGTTGGTGATAAAGTCTGTGTTTTCTTTTTACAGAAGAAGAAGAAAAGAAATCTAGAATTCATCAAGACAGCTGCAATTCAGACAGGAAACCTGGATTTGCAGCACACACAATGCCATAGATTTGTTATCAAAAATCACTGGACAACAATCTAACAAAAATAGAGGCTACAGTATTTAAGAGGGATCACTAAATCTGGACCTCTTGGGCCAGTGTCAAGAAGGTTTTCAACATTGCTCCAGCCTTCCTGGTTAAATGGATCCAAAGACCAATAAAGTTTTGCACAAGAGCTCATTAATTTGAGTCAGGTGTGTTGTTACAGGGGCACATTGACAACCTTCCAAGAGGTCCGGATTTGGTGATCTATGAAACATCTCCCAGTTTTAGCCTGCGTAACCGCAGTGATCTGGTGGACGAAAGGTGTGTTTCAGCCAAAGACTGTAAAAAATGGACGTAGTATCAGGTCACGTCTGAAGAACTAAAAGTGAAGCCAGTTGGGTGTTTCCCACCGTCGCCATCTTGCCGTGTTGCGTGTGTCATCACTCCCAGAAAATACTAAAATGGGCAAAGACAAGGCCACTCCAAGCAGCAGGGTAAAATGCAAACCAAGCTAATCCAAAGAGAACAGGAACGAACGAAGATAAGTGGTTTAAAGGTAAGACACGCTCAGACTGGCTGTTAACCAACTAAAAACTGTCGTTGTGCAACTCTGCTACAGGCTTTGGGAACAAGCAGGGAGCTAACTATTAGCCTCCACGGCTAAAACCGACACCCGGTCTGCCACCTGTCAATCAAAAGGACACGCCCCTAGTTATGTGTAATTTCAAGATTAAATGACATCTAAATGGATGAGTTATAAAAAAAAAATCACCCCCCTCACAGTTGAAATGAAGGTAAACTTGATCTGTCAAACCTAAAATGATGTTTGAATCAGGCTGTAAACATGTTTATTTCTGCTGTAAACATGTTTATTTCTGCTGTAAAGTTGGTCTTTTTAACGTGGGAGTCTGTGGGGATTTGCTCTGTTTTGGAGTCAGCCCCTAGTGAATGATGAAAGATTTACAACTTTTAGACAATCAGGAAGTAGCTTCACTGTTCTCCAGTGGAGTTTGCCCCTTGGTTTCAGTTCAAAGATCTCCATTTTAGCTAGTCTGCATGGTAATGGTAATATTAGTGGTAATATTAATGGTAATAATTACAAATATATTCTGAAAAAGACATTTTCCAAAGAAAATGACTCAAGATTAAGCGTGGTGTGTCTCGGCTCGTTGCGACTCGGTGCCTGGATGTGGCCCACAGCCAGGATAACTCTGGTTATAATGCACCTTAGAAAAAGAGATCTCATAAGCAGTGCCACAGTTTGTTAGACTCAAGTTTTCTAGCCCTGGGAATTCAACAGCTGAAGCTGGCATAATGTGACCAATCAGAAATGCTCATTTCTAGTAGGCTGAAGATTAAAAACACAGCTGCTGCAGACGAAGCAGGAAGAACTGATGTGAATAAAAATACACTATGTGCAAAACACATATAGATCTGATGATTGCACGGCCTGTTTTACTAAACGAATGCTCTGCATGTGGGATCTTAAAGCCTCCACGGTGTACCCTATCACACCCACCTCCGGCTGTTTAAAACCATTTAAACCAGTCAGTTGGCCTCTTGATAACATCTGCCCTCATTGCTTGTCATCTGGATCTAAATCATGTTTTTATTGGTTTTAGTTGTATAAATTAAAGAAAGGAAAACTAATTTTAACAGATGAGGATATGATTCTGAATGTGCACATATAATCTGATGTGAATCTGAAACACTGAACTCTTACTGTTGGAGGAGGTGGATGTTAGGGCTGGGTGATATGGCCCAAAAATAAAATCTCAGATTTTTTCCTTTTTAATTCGATTTATGATTTTTTCCGATTTTCTACATATTAAGGAAAGCACTACAAACGACAGACAAAACAAATTTTGCTTTTAATGAATCAAAACAAGATAAATGTAACTCTCATTATTGGGATGAATAATAAATAAAAGAACACCCTCCTGGAATCGAAGTCCCAGCTGTGTTTTACGTCACAATTTGTCCCTCACTGGCAGCCATGTTGTTGCTTGCTGTTGCTTTTGTGTGTGCTATGATGATGATGTCATGGCTTTGGCATACTGCAATGTGAAACAAACGCATTCGGAAGTTCCGGATAACCAAAAGCATGTTGTTACACAAAAACTCGATTTACTTCTTTTTTACATCCCCCACAACAAAAAATGTGAATTAATTCATTCAATTGATTTCTTGCCCAGGCCTAGTGGATGTATAATACGAATAGTTTTGTAGTAGAAATAATAGTAAGTTAAAAGGATAACTTTCTTTTTTTTTTCAACCTGGGACTTATTTCGAGGAGTTAATATGTGCATTTACACACCAGTAAAATTTCTGCATCACTTCGACTCCTTTGGAAGACATTTAGTTGGATTGCCCTTCGGTGTGCATCCATATAATGGGAGAAACAGGGCAGCGTCTCTATAAGACATTACCTGCAGCAAAAACTCCTTGATTTCATCAATACTTGAAGTAGAATGAATCAACACTATTGTCCTGTGAGTTCAGAGTTTTGCAAATTATGTTTTTCTTTTTTTGTTGTTGTTGTTGTCGGGGAAGTGAGCTGCTCTTCTCAGCTGTATTACGGAAGCGCTCATCGAGAACGCATGGCCCTGAAAAGTGTGTAGAACTCCCTGATAACTTACAGAAAGCTAAAGCTGGACTCACAGGACAATAGTGCTCGTTTGGTCATTCATTTTCCTTGAAGTATTGATGAAATCAGGAGTTTTGCTGCAGATAATGTCTTAGCTGCCCCGTCTCTGCCATTATATGGATGTACACCGAAGGGCAAATCAACGTAATATCTTCCAAAAGAGTCAAAGTGATGCAGAAATTTTACCAGTGAGTAAATGCATGTATAAACTCCAAAAAAAAAAAAAAAGATCCAGGTTGAAAAAAAAAGAAAGTTATCCTTCAACAGGAAGAAGTTTTTACTGCTGACACACCTCCGATAAAGATGCTGCTCTGAGAAAATCAAACATGGTGGCACTGACCGTGCACATGCACATCTCTTCCACATTCCAGCTACATCGGCCACTGCACAAGCAAACTGTTGCATCCACACTTCAATATACACAGTTTCCTCTTGCCTGTCTCACTTTGCTTATATTTTTCATGAGTCAGATGCCTGAAGAAACAGATCTGCACGTTTCCATGAAGCTCTTCCCATTCAAGGTCCATAGGACATTTTTTAGTCAATCAACTCAGCTCACTAATGAGGCTGCACATAGCTACCTGTTTGGTATAAACTATAGCCGTGAAGTAATTCCAGGCTGTCAATAAGCAGCTGTTATAAAGTCAGTTTTGCTATTACTTATTAATAGAAATGGCTACAAGAGTCATCTTTGCATATTCGCCGATTTCTTGTCGATTTCCGGACTATGAGTTGCTCCTGAGTACGAGTCGCATCAGTCAAAAAATGCATCATGAAGAGTAAAAAAACATATATAAGTCGCACCGGATCATAAGTCCCTTTCATTTATTTAGAATAGTGTGATTTTTAAATTTTTCATATCCAACTTGTTACTGTTAAAAATGATCCAATCAGTCCAATTCCAAAGTTAACGCCTGTAAATGATCATAAACTTCATAACGAAGAAGGATAAATGTGTTTTTGAGGATTTGTTCCACCACACAGGCAGTGCAGCCAAATGTCCAAAATGAACTCCTCTCACTGAGATGAGGCTATTTTGGGATTTTGGCCCTTGGAGCAGAATATAGTTGTCACAAGCCTGGACTATAAGTACTGGACTATAAGTCACACAAGTAACCAAACTATGAAAAAAAGTGTTACTTATAGTCTGGAAAATATGGTAACACTGAAAATCAAGGGTGTCATGATTTTGATTTCTTGTTGAAATCAATTGAAATGACATCCTGGTCTTGAGCATCAAAGTCAAAGCAATCAACATACTATAAAAACTCCTCCTTATTTTTGACCCAACCGCTGGGTAAAAAGGGGACCAACTAATTTCTGGGTCACTTTGACCCAGAAAATTCTTTTTTCTTACCCATATTTCGGGTTGAATATTTGAAGCAAATGTTGGTTTATATTGACTACAATGTTGGGTTATTTTAACCCAGAAGTTGGGTCAAAAAAAGAACCCAAATGTCTGGGTTGAAAAAACCCAGAAATTAGTTGGTCCCTTTTCAACCCAGCAGTTTGACCCAGGACTTTTTAATGTGCAATCCCCCAAAAGAACTGCTTTCACCCCAAGAGGGTGTGCTCACATGCTCTCTTTTGTCCTATTATTTCCTGTTGCTCGTTGAAACTTTGTTCATTATAAATGTTTAGATTTCTGGCTGCTGAAAAGCACTGAGCACAATGCTTGCTTCTTTCAAACACTTAAAAATAGGGTCGGAAAAAATATCGACACTGAAATATTGCAATATTTTCATTTGCAGATATCATATCCATGTTTAAAAACGCAATATCAATCTATTTTACCAACAAAATCTCAACAAATTTTGTTGGTAAAATAGACCGAATCCGCGTTTTCAGTGTATCAATATATTTTTCCCACCCCTGCAAAAGGCTTCCATCACAGGATTATTTTATTGTAGTTATATATATTTTTTTTTCATGTTTGCTGAAAAATTTAATGGATAAAACCAATGTTTGTAGACTAGACTAGTCTAAAAAATTGCATAGGCCTTTCAAATTCAAATGATCAAATTGAATCGATGATTTGGAGAATCGTGACACCCCTACTGAAAACCTTAGAAAGGATTAGTGTTTCCAGTAAGAACAGAATCAATAGGAGCAGTCTGCAACTCTGCAGACTGCAAACATGCTTTTACTTCACCTGCAGGGGGGTTGCCAGAATCTGGTTCCCCTGCGTGTGTGCCTGCAGTACCATGACAGAACTCTGGGGTACGTCACCCCCAGATCCCATGGCAACAAATAAAACCCTGCTCTTTGATAAATGGCACGTCAAAGCCCGTGCTCTCCATGAAAACGTGTTTCCAGACAGCAGATGTCAGAGATCTGCTGTCTCTACTGTTACAGTTTGTTCTCTGCACCTGTTGCATGAAACTAACAGGAAGAGAGAACAGTGATGCAGATCAGAGACAATTCACATCTGAGAGCCACTACAGTGGGTGGGAACAATATGAATGTGCTCTCTCTCTTACACACACACACTTGTCATCCTCCAGCCTCTCCTTTTGTTGGCAGCAGTCTGGTTTTCTTTAGTTTGTGTTGCTTCTAAAACCAGTTTAACCCTTTTCTAATCCGATTTAATACTGTCATCATTACTCCTGGAGAGCTGAGATTTTTTCAAAAGACATTTGCTCTTTTTAAGCTGCTGCCTGTAACCTTTATCCTATGAAGCTGGAAGGTTGTGCAACCTTTAGATGATCGAGGTTTGCAGAAATAGAAATGTGTGAATATTTTACGTCTGAATGGAAACAGCAAGCAGCGACTGTGGAAGCAACAGTTGGCGTCAAGTGGCCACAAGCTGCAAATGAAAGCTGAAATCACAGCTTTGATGGGTGTTGTGGCTGTTTTTCCCTCTCCTCCCTCTCTGATCATACCTTCTGCTGCCTCCTGGCCATGTCAGTGGGCTGTTTGGCGTTGAACGGGTACGCGATGCAGCGCATCACAAACACATACAGCTGAAGTCTCTTCTTCCTCTCTTCTTCTTCTCTCTGCATTTTCTCCAGGTCTTCTTTCTCCTTGTCGCTGCCCACCGACGGGCTGGGACTGGAGGGGCGGCCGCTGCCACCGCCGCCGCCGCCGCCGCTCCCTCGGCCCCGGGGCTGGAGCCCACCGCCGCCATGGCCGTCGGCGGCTCGGCCCGGCGACAGTCGGGCTCCTCCGAGGTTCTTCGGAGCCGTCACCTCTTTACGCTCCACCTCGAGGATCTCATCCCCTTCCTCCTCGCTGGAAGACGGATCCAACATGCTGCTGAGTGTTGGAGAAAAGTCCGAGAAACGACGCCGATCCGCTTCAGTCGGAACCTCAGAGGGAAAAAGCCAGAGACCTGTAGGAGCTGCTGGACAAAGTCCGCTGTGGACACACGAAGCGCACGCACTGCTGTCTTTCAGGAAAAACAAACAAAAGTGCTGTCACGCGCGTCAATCTGAGCAGGGAAAATGGAAATGTTGAGTTGGTTGCGTCATTTCCAAGATGTGCAACTCTGCTTGTCTGTGACAGAAAGGAGGGATTTAACTAGAAAGCACATTTAAAGGGGGAGGGGTCGCAGAGGGAGGGGAAAAATCCCAGGAGGAGACGTTGATGTGTTGATGCTCTGCTGCCTGGAGGAGGAGGAGGAGGAGGAAGAGCAGGAGGCTGCAGGAGGCTCGGAGCTGACCGTGGTGCTGAAACCCGACACCGCGCTGCTCTGAGATCAGTTGATCAGGCTCTGAGCACGAGAGATAAACGACCACCTGATGATCCAGCTGAGTCAGAAAAGAGAAGGCGCTCAACAACGGAACCAAGCTGTTGTCTTTCATAATAAAAGCGTCGCCACGAGGTAAAAGAAACTTTTAAAAGAGATTAAAACAGACCTGCTTCCTGTTACAACCTCAAATACACAAAAAAGTTGGGAATCTGTAAAATGTTATTAAAAATAGAAATCAAATACCATCAACCTTTTATTCCCGAGTATAAACAACCTATCAGATGTTGAAACTGGGATATTTTATCGTTTCATGGAAAATAGGAGCTTGTTATGAATGTGATGGCACACACTAAAAACTCCTGCGTCAAAAATAACCCATTATTGGTTACCAATTTCTGGGTTACTTCGACCCAAAAATTGGGGGATTTTTTGGACCCAATTTTCAGATTGAATATTTGACCCATAAGTTGGGTTATATTGAACGCAATGTTGGGGATATTTTAAACCAGAAGTTGGGTCAACAACTCAAATGTCTGGGTTGAAATAACCCAGACATTAGCTGGCCCCTTCTTAACCCAGCACTTTGTCCCAGGAGTTTTTAGTGTGCAGCAACACATTGCTAAAATTTGGAACAGGGCGACAAAAGGCTGCAAAAGTAACCGGTACAAATAAAAAACAAAAGAGGCATTTGAAAACTAACTGGGTAACTGGTAACAGGCCAGTATCATGACTGGGTATGAAAATGAGCATTTCATAGAAGCTGTCTCATGAGCAGGGGTTCACCAATTTGAGACAAACAGAGTCAAAAAATTGTGGCACAATTTCAGAAAATGTCCCCTTAATGTAAAATTTTGAATAGTTTGAAGATCCCACCAGCTACTTCTCATCAAAAGAGTCAGAATTAGGAGGAATCTGTGTTATCGAAGCAAAATCAAACAAAGATCTAGGCAATATAATCACCAAAATACAAACTGCTGTGTTGAAAGGCAAGCCAAACAAACACCACAAACGAGTGAGACAGACTGCTCTGAGCAAACAGTGGCCTGACTTGCTCTGGATGACTGGTACATACCTTTGAAGCCAGGAATGACTGGGTCAGTCAACTCATAAATTCACTTGGAGAAATACTTACATATAATGACTTTACAACATTTATCACGTTTATATGTCTCAAAATGAATATACCAAAGTATACAGAGCAATACCAAATGGAAACCTAAGAACAATCCTTTCAATAAACAGTTTTAAAAGCCTTCAGAATAAAATATACTGTATATTGGTGAGATTGATGCCGCTACAAAAACTTGTTAAAATAAATAGAAATCTTTAGAAATCTTATTTAACCTAAAAGACCAGTTGCGGTTTCACATTGGAATTCATTTTCATGGAGAAATAAACTGGGGCAGGGCTGGCAGTCAAGAAGCTCTGCATCTACAATAAAGTCAAAGAAATTCTCCATAATATATATCAGGCAAAGTGAACATTAGAAAGATTCAAACTAGACACTGACTACAACTGTGACTTTTGCCATTTAGAATCAGGAACCATCATTCACCTGTTTTACCGTTGCACACACACACAAAAAACCGTCTGGACGAATTTGGAGCAACTTATTCACAATAAAACAGCTCATGTGGTCAGCCTCCAGGAGAGCAAAATTCTCTTTTATTTTGAAAACTCCTTCACTCCCAAAGACCTTTCCCTCCTGGTTCAGACCCTGATCATGTCCAAAAATCATATTCATAAAACAAAATGCACAAGACAAACCTGACAGACCACATTTTGAAAACGAGGTGAAACAATACTTCAGCACATATTTATAGAATAAGAAAGCAGTCAATATTCTGAACGTTGCAAACAAGTTTATTAAACCCCCCCCCCCCCTTTTTTTTTCTTCTGTTGTTTAATTTCTTATTTAGTTTTTTTCCTTTTCTGTCTTATGTTGGATTGTATTCCTACGACTCAGTTATTACAAGTATTTATTTGTATATTTGTATACACTTTATTTTCGAATAATGATAATGATTTAAAAAAAGTTAGAACAAAAAAGTCTGGAGTGGATTGGTCTGGGTCTTGACCAGTGAGGTTTGATGGAGGTGGTGCTATGACTTGGTGGACCAATCCCATGCAAGGTGTGAGGAGGCAGGGTAATCAGAGGAAAATGGAGACGAGTGTTGATGATTTATCAATCATGGTTCATAACAACAAGGAACTACATAATCTAAATGCAACAACGTTAATATGTGAAATATTCAGATTGAGAAGGCCTTATGTTACAGTTTAAAATGTTCTATATTAACAGCCAATCAAAGCCCAGAGAAGAGTCAAATATTACACCACGATTCTGAATGCTGGACTCAGGAGTTGAAGAAAAGGAAGCACTAACCAGACTGGTTTTAGGATCTAGTTAAACAGTTGACCAGGATGGACGGTCATTGAGGATGAAAAGACATAACCAGCTGAATGTCATCCACATAGAAATAATAAGAAATGCCATGTAAAGACTGGATGGTGCAAGCTAAAACACATAGAAAGAAAATAATAAGGTATCCAGGACAAAACCTTGTGGAACCCCACAGGTCAGGGAAGCAATGTTGTAGACTAGTTCGTCATAACAAAAAAAAGTCCTACCACATAAGTAAGAAGAAACCAGACTGATGCAGAGCCAGAAAAAGCTTGAAGCTATTAAGTGAAATGTTATGGTCAAAAAGGCTGTACTGGGTTTAAGTAAAATGATTTATTATACATCTTCTGCATCAGAAGCCATTAAAAAATCATTATAGACCATTAACGGAGCGGTCTCAGTGGAGTCAAAACTGTGTCATTTGCAAAGTAAAGATCTGAACTGACTTTCTACAGTTTTTTCGAATAATTTGCAAAATAACTGGACTTTTGAAATAGGTCAATAATTACCAATATAACTGGCATCATTTTTTCTTTTAGGATTGTTACCTCAGCATGTTTAAAATAGGATGCAAGTCAACCTTATAATGATGAGAGTCCCAGACAGAAAAGAAGGAAGTGATATCTCTAAGGGGCGTGATTAGGGCTTTTATCTTGCCAATTACTGTAGTTAAGTTATTAAGTGTAATTGGTAAAAAAATACAGTAAGTGAATGGTCCTCAGTGCCTTTAGTCATTTACAGAATGAGCTCAGGGAGATTTTAAATCTCAAGTCCATCACTTTTTTACAAAATGGTTGAGAAAATTTAATTTATTTGTTTATCAAAATAGGGACAGTACACATGAATGAACACTGATGTAAACGTGTGAGATTGTAGCCGTTGGATAATTTCCATCGTTGTCCCTCAGCAGGTCAACGTTATTTATGATAAGAATCTTAAAAAAGCACCACAAAAATATTTAGAATTACATTATGGAAATTTAACCCCCATATAAAATCCATCATACCAGCCAATGACATGAATAATAAAAACTGAAATGCAAATTATAGTGTGTTAAACAGATTGCACGATTGGACAATGGTTCAGTTTTCATGTGAGTACAGACTTCCTCTGACTGAAGGCGGTAAACTACTCCATAATAACAGAGAGCCCGTTTAAAGGTGTATTTTCTGAATGACACTACACGATAACGTTAAAAAATCATCAGAAAGTAAGACATGCTGAGATGTAGCAGAAATAAAACAGTGTTGATAGAATCAAATAACAGTCTGGGATTGTTTTTATTATCATTTATGAGATTACTGAGATAAGAGGCTCCAGCCTCGTTCACTGCCTCATGATAAGAGTGAAGAAGCTTTCTGAAGTACTCACGATGGACAACCAAACCCATCAACTCCCACAGCCAGTCTGTTTTTAGTCAGGAACGTTGAAAGCCAGGAGTTTGATTATTTAACCAGGGTGAGCAAGAAAAGACAGCGATGATGAAGGCTGCGTCAGAGTTGGGTAGATGTACTAAATCTCAGAGCTGGAGTTGTGGGAACTTTGAATACTTGTACTGGCAGATGATCTGATAGGACAATAGATTAAGTACAACAGGACAGAATCAAATTAAACATAAATATATAATGAACTGTAAAAGATCAATTATGAGAATAAAACATCTCATCTAATTATAGAATATAATTGTTGTACATAGATTATTAAGGACAGTGGAAGACTCGCTCTGTATCAGATTATCTGTGAAATGCCATGTTAGATTACTTTAATTTTTTTCCTTTCTTTAAATGCGGCCAATCCCTACTTGTTCCAGGTGGTGAGCTTACGTGAAACCAACAGAATGGTTGCAAGGTTTGAATGCAAATGGTGTGTGTGTGTTCCTGTACTTGCTACACTGAGAGGACCATTTTGCGTGTTTAACCAGCAAAGTGAGGACATTTTTGCAAAGTGAGGACATTTTGGCCGGTCCTCACTAAAAAAGGCCAAAGAAAATCCATTTTTGAGGGTCAACATTTGGTCTTAGAGCTTAGGTTACAATTAGGTTTAGGTCAGGGTTAAGGCAAGGGTTAGGTTTAGGCAATCAGTTGTGGTGGTTAGGGTTAGGGTAAGGGGCTAGGGAATGCATTATGTCAATGAATGTCCTCACAAAGATAGAAGTACAAGGATGTGTATTTGTGTGTGTCAGTCAGTCTTTACATGTACGTGAAAGGAAAATCTGGTCATGTTAAAATCTTTTTTTTTTATTTCTTGTTTGTAGACCTGTCAACCCCCTAACCCTGCAGAAGGTAAAGCAAACTACACACAAGAATCATGGGACAAATTAAAGCGTTGTTATTGGTGCCCTATCATCCTCCCTCATTTTACAAGTGTTATATAATTTAAAAGGATGAATTTAGGAAATGTGCCAGGCCAAAAATACATCAGATTTGAAGGATAATCCAGTGTTTTCTATGCTTCAGGAGATAAAAAAAAGAGAAACTACAGCGTTCTTTTCCTCAGTCCTTGTGCACAACTTCCTTCCACTAAATATGAACAGAAATCTCCACCTTTTTCGTTAGTTTGTTAAACTCAGCTTCTACTTTGGGTTGAGCAGCCAGTAACCTTTTAAACATCAAAAGAACATCTTTCCATCTCATCAACTTAAGTCTCCTGAAGTAAACTTTGTTTATGCTGTTAATTATAGAAGATTGCACACCGTAAATTAAGAGATGAAAGAAGAACTCCAAATCTTTGAAATGCCAACTCTAACAACCTGAACACAGCAACTAAACATGAGCACTTCATAAACAAATTATGCTAATTTTCTGCTGTAAACTAAACGGACAGCCATCCTCTATGCTGAGACTGAGGTGCACCAGATACCTGCTGATACTCATGGCTCTGCGCACAATCCACCACCGGAGGTGAGGTTGCCTTATCAACAGGGGCTTCTTACAGGGACCACCAACCCTTTGGGGATGATTCAGTGCCAAACAACTCCGTCCACCTTTGACATCCTGACTCCTGCCAGAAAGTTCAATACCATTATACTGACATGATAGAGAGCCGTCTCCCCCAACCTCCTAATTTTTAGTTTTCATCATCATGCTGCCACTGTTCAATGCCAGGAGAGGCCGCTATCAAGGGAAAAACACTCTCCAGATCATCATGTCACTGGTCAGAGAGAGTTTGATTCTCAGTAAACGATCTAAGGGTGCATTCACGCAGCCTTTTTTATTCAAATCAGTGTCTGTTTGCTTGGAAAGTCCACTTTGTTTGGGGTATTGTGAATGTGAAAACGGACTCTGATTCGCACCAGACAAGTGGACTCTGTCCACCTACAAACAGGTCTCGGGATGATAGAAGTCAGCCAAATGGTAACTGGACTGTACTTATATAGTGTTTTTCTAGTCGTACTGACCACTCAAAGTGCTTGACACTGTATGTCACATTCACCCAATCACCCACACACTCACGCGTACTTTCATACCCCGATGGGCACATCAGAAAGCAACGTGGGGTTCACTGTCTTGCCCAAGGACACTTCGGCATGTAGCTTGGGGAAGCCTGGATCCACTAACTGTCCGGTCGAAAGATGACTTGTCTTCCATCCTGAGCAACAGCCGCCTGGCCAAATTCAGGAAGTGGACCACAGCTGCCACACTGTCTTTGGTCCAGCATGGCATTGTGGGTTAATATCCTGGTTTATATTCTAAATGTGAGGCATTATTAAACAAAACAAACAAACACACATGTAGGACTTCTTTAGAAATGGCTCGTGGTCAAATGTGGAGCAACGAGGACGTGAAAGTTTTAAAGGAATAGTTCACCCTCAGAATGATTTAACTTTATTTTCCACTTACCCTCATGGTGAGTAAGACTCTGGACCACTTTTTACTATGTCAAATGCAGCCGAAGATAAGGGCGACTTCTTGTTCCCCCCCCAATGGAGTTCGCCAGGGTCCGAGCCAAAAAGGTCCATAAAAGTCCACAAAAAATTGTCAATATTCCTCCATACTGCTCGTCCCATGTAGTCCAAGTGCCCTGAATGGGTAGCGTCCAGAATTCACTTGAAACTACGCCATTTAGTATATTTTTAGAGTCTAAACAAGACTACATCACATGCCCAGCAAGCACGCCGATGCACATTCACGAAACTACGGAAGCCACGGCAGATGAGATTGCGCGTTCTCTTTTTCTTTCTTTCCTTCTTTTAGATCAATATCCACCCCCTCCTGTGTTAGTTCCGGTTTGTTTAGAGCTCTTGCGCTCTTACCACAATGTAAACAGTAAATTTCTTCTTCTACGCTTGCATTATCGGCAGAGTAGGCTCTGAACGCCGAGGCTTCCGTAGTTTCGTGACCGCGCATGTGCGCGCTTCATAGATGTAAGCAATACTCCTTTTTAGACTCTAAAAATATACTAAATGGCGTAGTTTCAAGTAAATTCTGGACGCTACCCACTCAGGACACTTGGATTACATGGGACGAGCAGTATGGAGGAATATTGACAAGTTTTTGTGGACTTTTATGGACCTTTTTGGCTCGGACCCTGGCGAACTCCATTGGGGTGGAACGAGAAGTCGCCCACATCTTCGGCTGCATTTGACATATTAAAAAAGTGGTCCAGAGTCTTGCTCACCATGAGGGTAAGTGGAAAATAAAGTTAAATCATTCTGAGGGTGAACTATTCCTTTAACTGAAAAATTGGCAAAATGAAAACATCTCAGTTCCTAGTAAAGTGCCCCTGGCATGAAATTTGCGGTTTTTGAGGTTTTTGATCATATGTTTTAGTTTCCCCAGCCTGCCTATGTCCCCTAAGGGGTTAAGTTATAGATTAGTGTTTCCTTTGAATTAAATTTAGAAAAAAATGAAATTTTCTTTTTAAATGACTACAGACCAGCTGCCCTGACATCTCACATCATGAAAGTCCTGGAGAGACTCTTACTGGCTCACCTCAACAAGCAAGTGAATACCTTTCAGGACCCATTACAGTTCGCATGTCGTTTTGGGCTTGGGGTTGAAGACGCCATCATCTTCCTGCTTCAGTGAGCCCACTCTCATCTGGACCAGTCAGGCAGCACTTTGAGGGTCATGTTCTTTGATTTTTCAAGTGCCTTCAATACTATTCAGCCTGCTTTGCTATGTGAGAAGCTCCATAACTTCCAGGTGGATCCCTCCGAAACCACCTGGATTTATGACTACCTAACAAACAGACCACAGTTTGTGAGACTGAAAGGTTGTGTGTCTGAGATGGTGGTCAGCAGCACTGGAGCACCACAAGGGACTGTACTCTCACCATTCCTCTTCATAATGTACACCTCAGACTTCCAGTACAACTCTGAGTCCTGTCATCTGCAGAAATACTCTGATGACTCTGCAGTTGTGGGGTGTATCAGTGATGGACAAGAAGCCGAGTACAGGGAACCGGTCAATCTTAAATACCAGCAAGACTAAAGAGATGATTGTTGACTTCAGGAGGAGCAAGAATAAGCAGCATAGTCCTGTCTACATCCTAGAAGAGGATGTGGAGGTGGCGGAGAATTACAAATAGCAGTTCAGCTGGACAACAGACTGGATTGGAAATGTAACAGACTGACTACATCTACAAGAAAGGTCAGAGCAGACTCTACTTCTTAAGGAAGCTGAGATCATTCAACGTCTGCACCAAGATGTTGCAGATCTTCTACAAGTCTGTTGTGGAAAGTGCAATCAGCTTTGCAGCATCTGCTGGGGCAGCAGCATCAGAACCAGAGACTTGAAGAAACTAAACAAGCTGATCAAGAAAGCTGGTTCTGTGCTGGGAATAACTCTGGAGCCGCTGGAGCTGATCGTTCAGAAAAGAATGCTGCACAAGCTGATGAAGATGATGGAGGACACTTCCCATCCTCTCCACAACACGGTGAAGAATCAACAGTGTGTTAAGTGGGAGGCTGCGTCAGGTTCGCTGTAGGACGGAGAGATACAGAAATTCATTCCTGCCAGCAGCATCACCCTAAAGAACAAGACTGACTGATTTATTTATGATTATTGTTGCACTTTTATTTTTTATATTACTGTATTGTTATTTTGTATATTTGTTATATTGTTAAAAAAGAAAAAAAATAAGAGAGACAGTATTACAAATATTGAATTTCCCTCCTGGGATAAATAAAGTATTTTTCATTTCATTTTTCCCTTCGTGTCTTCCTACATACCCAAATTAGCCAGTTAAACCTCTAAGTGTATGTTTTTTTTTTCTCTTCAATCTCATATATAAAAAAAAAAGAGAATTTCTGATCAATAGCATGTGGGATGGCATCTTTCCATTTTAGAAGGATTAGGAAATGGGCAAGTAGTGAACAGAAAGCCACAAGTCATACTGGGAATTGTTCAAAGTATAAGCAATAGATGGTACACCAAAGAGGGTTATAATAGGGCAGGGGGCTATATTTACCTCCAGGACCTCTGAGAGTGTTTTAAACACCAAAGTCCACTAGCTTGTCAACTTGGAGCTGCTCCAAAACATGTGTAAATATGAGGATGGGGACATTTTACAACAATTGTATGCAGGATCTATATCTGGGAATCTCTGTGATAGTTTCTCTTTGGTCGGGTCTGAATATTTTCCGTACCCACTGTATGTATATAAACATATAAACACATACATACATACATATATATATACTGTATATAAACACATATACTGTATATAAACACATATACTGTATATAAACACATATACTGTATACACACTCACACACACACACACACACACACACACACCGTACAAGTCAACAAATGATGATGAATTCTTCAGAAGCATCCTAAAGTCCTCTCTGTTCAGCCCCCTCTGATATTTCCCCACTATTACTACAGAAATTTAACACAATTTCCTTCAGAATATGTTCTCTGAAATCACTGAGCAATCCATGTTGATGTACACAGAAATTAGCTAAAAATGGAAAGTTTGCCAGACTTAGCAACTGTAACCATGGGGGGCGGGACTTAGCGAAGGGTCAGTTAAAAAAGGTAAATATGTTTGTTGAGGATTTGTTCAATAGCAGACACAGTGTAGCCAGATGTCCAGAAATGAACTCTCCTTGCTGAGAAAATGTAATTTTCGGACCTTTGCTCTTGTAGAAAGTCTTTGTTGTCACAAGCCTAGAGCGCCCTCTTGTGGCGTTAGACGGTCATGTTTACTCCATCGTTCATGTCAGACAATATGAATTAACATCTAATGTATGTTAAATTGTGTATATTTTATTATGTATTTTATTTTATTGTATATATTGTATTATGTTTAAGTCACACCTGATAATAAGTCGCTGGTGCAGACAAACTATATGTTAGAGTTCAAATCTGTACAACCCGGTAATCACTGATCACAATCATTCAGGATTTTCTTTCTGACCACATTTCGTCCTGGAAGACAGTGGTACTCGACTATCCTTCCAATTTTTAATAATACATTGGACAGTTCATCACCCAATTTAGTAGTTTATGTAATCTCCTTAGATGTTTTCTCTGCTTGATTCCAAGGATTTGACCCTTCTTTGCCATGACCATAGGCTGTGTATTTCCACATAGTTATCTAAGAAATAAGAAACAACTCATTGCATCAGTTGGAGTTAAGTAATTTGTTGCCAGCTGAAAGATAATGGAGTAATACTCCAATGAGGCTCGTATCAATTTGCTTCGTCAAATCCAGGTGTTGACTTTTTCTGGCCAGGTATTGTTTGTCCCATAATGGGGGATTATCATGCTTCCGTGTTCCGAACTTCCGGTTTGAAACACTTAGAGGGCCCACTTCCGGCCCAGTTCAATGTCCCTGCTTTACTTCTTAGATAACGTGAATAAACGCCAACCCTACTTAAATTTTCACGGATTCCAGACTGAAGTGATACTAAGGAAGAAGTGGATCAAAGCGATTCTCCAGAGTGAAGGGCCGAACTTTATAATAAAACAACGTAGCATGTTTGTTTGCAGCCGGTGGGGCACAACACCGGCATGCTAGCATTAGCCAGCTAGCGTTTACCGACGTGCTTAACTTTGTGCGTCTTAAAACACACATACATCTGAAAATCGGGTCTGTACCCCCCCGTTTCCAGTGTAACAACTGGGGACTGCCAAGAAAGGAGACGCTTTCAGATGCTTGTGTGTTTTCAGCCGCACAAAGTTAAGCACGTCCTCAAGCTGGCTAATGCTAGCCTGCTAACAGTAGTCCGCCAGCTACTACTCTGTTAAACTTTGTAAATCGGATAAACACCAATGCCAAGTTTTCATTCCAGACTGAAGTGATGCTAAGGAAGAAGTGGATCAAAATGACCGATTCGCCGCGGTGAAGGACCGAACTTTATAATAAAAACAACACACGTTTGTTTGTAGCCGGCAGTCTGCACAGTCGTGTTGGCAGGCTAGCTTTAGTCAGCTTGATGACGTGCCTAACTTTGTGCGGTTGGAAACACACAAGCATCTGAAAGCGTCTCCTTTCTTGGCAGTCCCTAGTTTTTCCACTGGAAACGGGGAGGTACAGACCCGATTTTCAGATGTTTGTGTGTTTTAAGACGCACAATGTTAAGCACGTCAGTAAACGCTAGCTGGCTAATGCTAGCATGCTGTGAAGTGCCGGTGCAGGTACCAGATGTGCTCTGCTTTCCAGATCGGCTCGGGGTCCTGCGGCTGCTGATGGCGTCATCACTCTACGGCAAAGCCACTTGGACAAACTACCCTTTTTGACAACATTGACGGGAGAAATCTATTATAAAACTAGCTACGAATACGTGAATTTAGAATTACCCCGTTCTCGAGGCTTTTAAAAATAAAATAATATAAAAAAAACTCCCTGCTTTCAATCTGATGGCTTATAATATGCCATTTATAGTACTTATATTTCAACATAGGTTAATAATTCAAAATAGCCAAGCAGTCGCGAGCCGAGCCGATCTGGCCGCCTCGAACTGCCCGAACCGAGCCAATCAGGCTGCCCGAACCGAGCCAATCTGGCCGCTCAAACCGAGCTGATCTCCGCCATTTCTGCTCGGCTCTGACGGAGATCAGCTTGGTTCGAGCGGCCAGATTGGCTCGGTTCGGGCAGCCTGATTGGCTCGGTTCAGGCAGTTCGAGGCGGCCAGATCGGCCCGGCTCGCGGCTGCTTGGCTAATTTGAATGATTAACCTATGTTGAAATTTAAGTACTATAAATGGCATATTATAAGCCATCAGATTGAAAGCAGGGAGTTCTTTTTTTATTTTATTTTCAAAACCCTCGAGAACGGGGTAATTCTAAATGCACGTATTCGTAGCTAGTTTTATAATAGATTACTCCCGTCAATGTTGTCAAAAAGGGTAGTTTGTCCAAGGCTGTGTCCGAATGTCCACCCTATTCCCTACATAGGGCCCTATATAGGGATCACGCCATTTTGTAGGGGTGTCCGAATGTCAAGAAAGAAAAAAGTAGTGCACTCAAAGTTACCCACAATGCATCTTGAAAACTAGTGAGCTTCGATGGTCCCTAGACGGGACAATATGGACCACAATGCATTGCCGTCAGGAGAGCTGAATGGCGCAAGGTGTTGCACACATCGAGCGGCAGTAAAATAAGGAGAGAAAAAACAACAGAAAAGAGATTAAACACAATATAAGTAGATAGAATACCTTCATTTAAATTACAGATTTGATTTGGAATTAAATCTTTTCGTGCGTCCTGAGTGCCGCTGTGGTTGCCACGGTGACAGCTGGTGATTACATGATTTGCAGCGAGGAAAAAGTAGTCAGCTTAGTGTCCGAATTACAGGCAGAATGAGGGCACTAGATAGTCTGCTATGTAGTGCAGCCCTATGTAGTGAATGAGGGGTTAGGGAATAGGGAGGACATTCGGACACAGCCCAAGTAGCTTTGCCGTGGAGTGATGAAGTCATCAGCAGCCGCAGGACCCCGAGCCGATCTGGAAAGCACATCTGGTACCTTCACTGGTGTCGTGCGGTGTTGTGCCACACCGGTGACAAACAAACGTGTGCTTTATTATAAAGTTCGGGCCTTCACCGCGGCGAATCGATCGCTTTGATCCAGCTTTTGATCCAGTATCACTTCAGTCCGGAATGAAAACTTAAGTATGTTTGGAGTTTATACGATGTAAACAGTATAACAGAGCAGGAACGGCTGATGTTAAAATGGCCCGGAAGAGGAAATGCCCAAATACCGGGAAGTTCCGGTAAGCCTGATTATCCCCTATATTGCTGGTTTGGTTCTTTGATTAAAAAAGTTCACCCTCAGTCTGTCTGTTTGTGTGAATATTGGTTAAAATTACAATACTGACTTTGCTCTTCTGCTTTCTCTTGCTGATATCAGCTGGATCCAATTTCAATTGTTAGCAAAAGCGTTTTGTTGTTGTTTTAATAGTTGAGGAAAATACTTTTAGATAGTTTTCTATACCTAATCTGTTTCAATATGTGCCAAATACCGACTTATTAAAAATTTGCCCTCTTGCAGTGTCAAAGTTCACTTGATACAGAAATTAATTGCCCAACCTGTCCTGGGCCTAGAATCTTAACAATCTTGCAAACTAACGAGGGAGCAGCAGATTCAAAGGCTCAAAAGAAGTTTATCGTAAACTGTATACAAAACATCTTTAAAAAGAAGTAAACTTTGACATTATTATTAAAAAAAAACATGAAAACTTTTTTTTAATCCGTGTGAAGCTCAGATCAGCTCATTGTTAAACTTGCTGCCCCTACTATGCCTGAGGAGGTATTTAAAAAAAAAAAAAAAAATCCTACATGTACCTGAATGTAACATGACGCAGCAACGTAAAACGCGGAGGACGTGCGCGTGGCCTTAACCGCCCCCCTCTCTGCCTACAAAATGAATCCTGCTGCTGCTACTTTACTGGTCTTGAACCGTCGGAACAGCAGCTCTCCGGAGAGACACAGCGGGGCTTGTATTGCATTAATTTGAGGCTGAAGGTTCGTTTTCTCCGCTGCCTCGGGCCCCCGGTCGTCTGCTTTAACATCCGCTTATTGGTGTGTGTTTTCGGTCATAAGTTGCTCGAAGCGGACGGAGACTGGAGTGACGTTCACGTTCATTCATTCATTCACAACAACAATGGCAGCACAGGACTTTAATTTCTTGCTCGCGACGGATTCTTACAAGGTGAGTGGATACTTGTTTATCCTGCTGGTCCCTTTTTAAAATGTAGTTTTCCTTCCTTTTGAACATAAATGCAGTTTATTTAGTATTTTAGTGTAAATATGATTGTGTTACGTCGTAGTTACAGATTATGACTTTCAAAAATCGAAAGTAAAATAACTGTACGCTGCAGTTGCGTCAGATCTGAAAAGGGGATAGCGGTCACAGAGCTTTAATCAAAGTTTAATCCATTTAACAAACTCCAGCCACACACGTTTCTGCTTCGTAAACATCAACCTACATTTCCCTTTTCAACCAGTCACATTTTAAGGCTACGGAAACCTGAATGATTAAGTTATATGGGGGGAAATCGTAATATAACATACATGACATACATGAATGGAAAATAGTTTCACGCCAGTTTTCAGCAGTGTGCTGGTTGCCTGGTCCGCTGAATGGGACATCCCGTGTGTTGGCTCCACTCCTCCACTGAAACATAAAATTATTTGCTCACATTCTTCCAGTATTTCATTATCTACCCACACCTAGACATTTACCAGTTACAGTAGTTCTCAAATCTAATATTTGACAGCTGGTCCTTTGAGACACTTACTGAGATTTTGTTAAGTCAAATTAAATCTGTAAAACTCGCGTTTGTGTATCTTTTCTGTCAGTCACAAACTCTTGTTTCTATCTTGTATTTTTTTTTTCTGTGCTACTTTGTTGGTCACATGAAAAATTCCCAGTGACAGAAACATCTGACCTTGGTTTTCTTGCCTCTGACCCCTACTTGCAACCCCCATTATGGGTTTAAGTCGTAGTGGTTCCCAACCTGAGGTTCCTTGACCCCCAAGGGGGTCCCCATAGAGTTCACAGGGTCCCTCTAAAGCTTAGTGGATATACTGGCTTCTCTTGACCAACAGCATGCATGAGAGACATTTTCTCAAGCTTTCTGACGGTGTCATGTCCGTATTTATGTATCGGCTAAGCTACAGAAACTACCCAGGTCTGGGGAAAATGGTGCATGCTTCTCTGTGTGGAACCATATTTGCTCACACTCATGAGTACAAAAATGTTTTCAAGGTTGAAGGTACCTTAAAATTGTTCTATATTTCTGCTCAGATATAACTTAAAAGTTGATCCAGGTGTTTATTTAGTCAGATCTGAGTTAGGGCTGTGCAATTAATCGAAATTTAATTGTGATTTCAATTTTCATGTCAAACAATCTCCAAACTCATATAATCGAGCTGAAATGATTTATGTGCCATTTTTCTTTACACAATTTCTGAAAGAAAAGCGCATGCGCAATACATTCCTTTCCACACGGTCCTGCTACAACCTACATTCACACAGCTGAAGAGTGAAGGAAGTGTGTTGTGTTTTGCGTAAATTATCAATAAAATGTTATTGGACAGAGAAATGCTGAATAAATACATCGTTTGACTAAAAAAATAATCGTTTGAATAATCGTGATTTCAATATTGACCAAAATAGGGGATTATCACGCTTCCGCGTTCCGGTTTCCGGAAATTGAAACATTTGGCACTTCCTGTTCCGGGCCATGTTAAAGACAGCCGTTCCTGCTCTGTTATACTGTTTAAATCGGATAAACTCCAAACATATTTAAGTTTTCATTCTAGACTGAAGTGATACTGGATCAAAGCGATCGATTTGCCGCGGTGAAGGGCCGAACTTTATAATAAAACACACGTTTGTTTGTCCCCGGTGGGGCACAACACCGGCACTTCACAGCATGCTAGCATTAGCCAGCTAGCGTTTAGTGACGTGCTTAACATTGTGCGTCTTAAAACACACAAACATCTGAAAATCGGGTCTGTACCCCCCCGTTTCCAGTGGAACAACTGAGGACTGCCAAGAAAGGAGACGCTTTCAGATGCTTGTGTGTTTTCAGCCGCACAAAGTTAGGCACGTCCTCAAGCTGGCTAATGCTAACCTGTTAACAATAGTCCGCCAGCTACTACTCTGTTAAACTTTGTAAATCGGATAAACGCCAATGCCAAGTTTTCATTCCAGACTGGAGTGATGCTGAGGAAGAAGTGGATTAAAACGACCGATTCGCCGCGGTGAAGGACCGAACTTTATAATAAAACGACACAGGTTTGTTTGTGGCCGGCAGACTGCGCAGTCGTGTTAGCAGGTTAGCATTAGCCAGCTCGATAAAGTGCCTAACTTTGTGCGGCTGAAAACACACAAGCATCTGAAAGCGTCTCCTTTCTTGGCAGTCCCCAGTTGTTCCACTGGAAACGGGGGGTACAGACCCGATTTTCAGATGTTTGTGTGTTTTAAGACGCACAATGTTAAGCACATCAGTAAACGCTAGCTGGCTAATGCTAGCATGCTGTGAAGTGCCGGTGTTGTGCCCCACCGGGGACAAACAAACGTGTGTTTTATTATAAAATTCGGCCCTTCACCGCGGCGAATCGATCGCTTTGATCCAGGTTTTGATCCAGTATCACTTCAGTCTAGAATGAAAACTTAAATATGTTTGGAGTTTATCCGATTTAAACAGTATAACAGAGCAGGAACGGCTGTCGTTAACATGGCCCGGAAGAGGAAGTGTCAAAAGCCGGCAACTTCCGGTAAGCGTGATAATCCCCTATAATCGTGATAATGATTTTTTCCACAATTGAGCAGCCCTTATCTGATTAATTTAAATTGAATTAATCCCTTAAAACTTAAAGGTACAGTATGTAAGAATTACTGATATCTAGTGGTAAAGATGGGTATTGCAAGAAAAGATGTTTTCTTTCAAATGACTTCATATTCTTAGCACTGTAGTAAATGTATGGTGGCTGTTAGTGGTCAAAAATTCTCCCAGACATAAATATGTTTTTATCCGTGAGTGGATACAGTGGTCTCAGGTGTAACTATGACTGTACTATGAGTAACCATTTTTTAAATGTCTTTTAACGCGTTACTTATCCCAAACAGTCTCCAACTCCCATTAAACAAAGTGGGCACAGCAGTTTTAAAGTTCAGAAGGTTTTTACTTCACATGCATTGTTTTGTTCAATTAAAGAAAACCGTTGTAAAAAAATGTAGGAACAAATATGGCAGCCTCCATATGTGCACCGCCCAGCAAGTAGATATAAATGATTCATTCTAAGAAAATAAACATAACAGCTATTCTAGTGCAGCGGTTATACATCAATAGAAACAGTTTTGAATTATATATCACATTTTTCTGCCACTTTGATTTTTTTTACATACTGTACCTTTTAAGATGAGTGTCCGCTGATCTTGAGGTTGTGGTACTTGAATTTTTCCTGCTGCACACTGTTACAAACTGAACAAGAAGTACTGAAGTTATTGAAACATTTAATAAAAGTAACCACAAACTTTCCTTTCAGGCCGTAGTTGACACTTAAGTGTCACATTACAGGAGTAAAATGGGGTCAAGAAAAATCTGAAATAACAATTGAATAATAGCAAACAGTACCTGCTGTGAGGACAGAAGCTGCAGTGAAGATGCTGAACACGTTTGTGGGCTTTTGCTGCTTTACTGCAACATGTTGCTGTTGCCTTCCTTCCATACATGTACCATATTCTATTTACTGGTATTGATGAGTCAAGATTTCTACCCAGGCCAAGAAAACATGTTTTATGTGTTTATCAGTGACATACCGATAAATAGCTTCAGCAAAATATTTCACAAAGATTAATGTTTTGCATCTTCATTATCTGTGTGGAACAAAGATCAATGAACCCTCAGCTTTGACCTGCCTCTGCAGTATTAACTGGACCTGATTATAGTCAATAAGAGTGTTTTTAAACCAGTATATCTGAATCATGTTGCGTGCCCCCTGCTTGTGCCTCGAGCGCCACCTAGAGGGCTACAAAAACTTTGTTTTGCAGTTGTTGGCCGAGAGTGTGAAAGGCCATTTTATTCACAAATAAGTGCTGAAATTTATACGTATTCTATTAAAGAAATAAATATGCCAATGAAGTAAATAAGTTACTGAAATTTAAATTACTCAATGTTTGACTAATTTATTTAATGGCGTGTTTTTAATGCCTCCATTAAAAAAAAAAAAAAAAAGAAATCAACTTTTATGTCATCAAGGCATTTTTGATTATGTGAAACTTATTTCTTTAATTATAGTTTTGTGTATTTTAGCAAACTTATTTTACAGTGCCATTTTTATTTCATGTTTTGTATTTGTAGTCCTTATATCTAAATGAGGGGGCGTGGTTAGCATTTATTTTGTGGTGTAAAAGTGTTATGAGAGAATGAATGAATACATATTGATAAATGGATAACACTTTAATGAATAATAGTGTTAACAGATAAATGAATAGAATATATTCAATGAATTGGAAAAAAAAATGTCATTAGATAAATGGGGTAACCACTGAATTGGCTAAGTTGACACTTAAAGGGACTAGAGGCAGGAATTGTGAAAGAATGAACATGCATGTCCAGTTTTTTTATGCTAACGAGTGATGAAACATTAAAAAACAGAAAAAATGAGCCTACCCACTAGGGCTGGATGATATAGAAAAAAAGATTATCGATTAAAAAAAAAATCTGTGTCGATCAATATCGATATTTATTCCCCCCCCCCCCCCAAAAAAAAAAGCCATTATCAAATTCAAAGCGTTTTTAGGTGCAGCCCTGGCCATTTAAGCTTGTTCTGAATGACGTATTTATAATAAAGATCAGACTAAAGCTGTTTTCAGACTTGCATTGTGGAACATGAGCGGTAAAGTCCATTCGCTCTTTAAACGGACTAGTCTTTTCAAACATGTCGCTTCCTTACAGACTTATCGTGTCCCGGCGCTTTCATACATCACAAAATGTTGCAGAAAAGTCAGCACAGCCCCGCTCTCCCTTCAACTCTGTCCAGAACATTTTCTTGTGCTTTCAACCAAAAAGATGTGCCACAACATTTCAGCTCTTGTGACATGCAGACCAGCCGGTACATGTCCACTACATCTCCGAGGTAAAAGACCGGTTCGCATGTCTGAATGCAGCGTAATAAAAGTTTGTATTCAGACAGAGTCCACAATATTACCGCTTTCCAGTACAAGTCTGAAAGGAGCATAACACTGAATTCCAGTCCAGCCTTTGCCTGGGTCTGCGTTTGTATTGGTTTGGCGGAAGAAGTGACTGTAGTATCATGCTACCCGATAGGCTACAGCAGAAAACTGTCCTTCTATATTGAACTTTTATTGACCCTCTTTTTGATCGGTCGATATATATTGATATTGAATTATTGTCCAGCACTACTACCCACGTCTCTCTCTGTTGCCTTGAACAGGCTGTGTGCTGCATAATGCGCTGCGAATCGGTGGCCGAATTTCCAGCAGTCCTGTGGATGGAGCATGACTTACTTGGTCATGACTGGACCAACTGATTATCCCAGGTGTGTCTGACCTCAGTAACTGGCCAGACACACCTGGAGTAATCAGTTTGTTCAGTCACAACAGACAGGAAGCAAAGCTGCTGTCTGATGTTCAGGAAGTAGTGGAGCCGTGCATATAGCCCATTTACGCTGCATACGCGTCTGACAGCTTTAGCCCCGTTTCCACCAGCGGGTCTGGGTCGGGTCGGGCCAGGCAGGATCGTGTGGGTTTTGGTACGGATGTGGTGATTTTAGGTTGCGTCCCCACAGCAAAAAAACTGTCCTCTTACCCTGGAGGCGGAGTATTAACCTGATAGCGCTGCTGTGTGATTGCATGACATCACCTTGCAATGCCTTTTTAACCAAAGCACCGCACCACACGACAGAAACAAAGGAGTCACCCCGGCTTTACGCCCGGTCACGCGGGAAGCGACGTATTATTCAACGAATCAACAGATTGCTGTATATTAGCTCCACCTCTTTGGTCCAGATCTGCTGGATCAGCACCCCGACCGAAGGGTACCAAAAAAGTAGGCCGGGTCAAATTGGATATAAGGGTACCCATCCCAGTTTTTATCTGTGGAGACACAAAAAAACGTGGGCCGATACGACCCGACCCAGACCCAGACCCGCTGGTGGAAACGGGGCTTTTGATACAGCAAGGAGACGGTGGCGGTGAATTCAAACAATGCAAGGGATAGTTATGGATTCTTCTGCCATCAGCAAACCACCCAGATCTACTGAAAGACACTAAAAATTGGCACCATTTCAAATATCAACAATGCAGAACTCTTTGCACAAATGGCAATAGTGGCAGCAGTAAAACATGTTTGCTCTTTATGTACATCAACACCTGCCACCTGAAAGCTTCCTCCTTTTATGGTAATATCAATTAGCTTTAAAGTACACCTGCTGGATTGAGAACCCTTGCAAAAAGCTCGTACAGTAATTGAAAAATCTACATTTTATTTTTTTTTATTTGCATATTGACATAAAAATTAGCAATGAAAAGGGTCTCCATATGTGAGGGCTACATAAGTGATTATACGAGCTGCAGTGCAGTTTCCCACTGCTTGGTGGCAGTAATGAGTGTCAGTTGTTTCAACTGCTAATCGACAGTTGTGTGTGCATGAGGAAACTCAGTGTTTTTCATGGACACAAACTAATATTTGCTAACAATAATAATAATATATACTTTTATTAATCCCAATTAGAGTGCCAATTAGGGCATTCATTCTCTGCATTTTAACCCATCTCAGGTTGAACCAGAGAGCAGTGGGTGGCTAATTAAAGCACCCGGAGAGCAGTTGGTGGTAGGGCTGGGCGATAGGACTAAAATCCCATATCACGATATAACAAATTGTATATCATGATAACGATATACATACGATACAGCTTTTTTTTTTGGGGGGGGGGGGGGGGTATTCAATAATTTAATCAATAAATAATTTGTATTTAAAATGCAATGTGGAAATGCTGTTTCAAATTATCTACTGACCAAATAAAGGTCGCAGGTACGAAATGTTTCTTCTACTTCATTTTGTCTCAGCAGGATGTGTTGGTGGCATGATTTTAATACATAAGCACAGAGAAGTTTATTGTTTAAACGTAAAATGATTTATTTTGAAACACCCGGAAGTGTTTTATTGTGAAGGGAGCTTAACTGGAACTGTTCTATCCTGTTTGCTCGCGCTTGACTGTTATTATTGTTTCTGAACGGCAACTTCAGGCTGCTCTTGTAAACTTTGCTGAACAAATAAATGTCCAGCAAACAACCGGAGCCTCCGTCATGATTGGGGAGCCTTCGCTTCGTCAATGGCTGGTGCGCTCGCGGGCGCACAGTGCAGGTGTCAATGCTCGCAGGTGGAGGTCGGAGCAAAGCCGTTGCGCTGCGCTCAAGGACCCGGTGAAAAGCCGGGGTTACAGTATCCGCGATTAGGCGCCTTACTGCAGTGTTTGTATTTGTCAAGATGCTCGGCGTGTACGGACACGTGCTGCAGCGTGCGTGCGCGGGCACGTGCCACCGCGTGCATGTACGGCTGAGTCTGACACAAGGCGCATCTTGACTTAAAGAAACATGGAGGGAGACGGTGGCAGACGCGTTTCAGACCAGGATGATTAGTTCTCAACAAGATGTCCAGCCAAACCAAACCGAGGAGCTTGTAGTTAAAAGAGGGACAACTTCTGTTACATGGATGTGGTTTGGATTTATATGAAAAAGACCGACACGGTCACGGACCAGACTACAGGAGGATCCCGGCTCTTGGGACTGCCGTCAGTCTTTTTATATCCAAGCCACATCCATGAGACAAGTTGTCTCTCTTTTAGGTAAAAGCCTCTCAGTTTGGGTCAGCAGGTCATCTTGTTAAGGAATTAATTACACCCCTCTGAGTGGTCCGCCATCATCTCCCTCCATGTTTGTATGCAGCGTGCGTGTGCACAAGGCGCATCTTGATTAAATACTGCAGTTAAGCGCCTATCGCCATATAAACGATAGAGCTTCAAATGAAACGATAGACATTTTCTATCGTCCAGACGATATATATCGTTATATCGCCCAGCCCTAGTTGGTGGGGGTTAAGGACCTTGCTCAGGGGTCCACAGTGGTTCACTTGGGTGATAAGTTTATTAATGTGTACATTTAAGTATGTTTGTATTTTAGTTTCACAGAGCTTTTCATAAACGTCCTAAATGTATCTACTGCCTCCTGGGTGTTTATTGAAGAACCTGTTGGCTATCTGCCAAACTAGAAGTCACATCAAGTTACAGTAAGTAATTAGTTGTATTTCTAATTGGTTAAATTAACCAATATTTTGGTCAAAATTACCAATCTAACCAATCTTTTTGTCTGGACACATCACTACCAACCAGATTGGTCAACCAATCTATTCTTGCAGTGTAGTATCAGTGTTTCCCATTCATTAACGCGACTGTGACAGCCCACCACAGTCTAATATGACTCCAAGATGTAAAAAAAAACCAATGACAGAGCTAAGGGAATGACACTGTGTGGGAATAAGCTCTCACACGAACTCTCAAAGGAAAAAAAAAAAAAAGAGAGATAAACGGCGAGTGCACTGAAATAAAGGTAAAAGCTTTAGATAGTGCACGTTGGAAAACCAGGGTTAATGTTAGTTTGGCTTTTACCCGCTTCTGAGCTCTGAAGGAGAGGCTTGAAGCTGAATAGGCTGAAGAACGAGGCGGCCATTAGCCAGGGAGGGAGGGGTGCTCAGTTTGAATACCGTTGTTTGCTAACAGAAACGCTGGAGGGACTTCAAACTTTACCTTTAACTTCAAGTAACTTTGCCAATTGCCATACAACAACACACCAAGACAAAATAAGTAGTTCTGTGCAGTTAGAGGTTAATCAGACGTGTATTTGCGTGAATATCAGATGTTTAGGAAGCTTGGCTAAATGCTAATAGCTTTTTAGTTGCTGATGACACAACGCGTTGTCAGCGACATACAGAGTTGCTGTCCACCCATTGAGTTGCATGCATAATCTAAGCCATTGAAAACATGACAGATGCTCCAGAACAGCTAGATTGGAACTGGTTTGTGTGCTGGGATCATCCGCCAGTTCAGAAAAGTGTGATAATGCTGAGGAATTTGGGGAAATCACATTTTAAGCTAGAACCGGAGTAGAGCTGTAGCCAGCTGCCTACAGTCGGTCTCCCAGGCTCAGCTCCACTGGTTCAGCTAAAAGCTTGCAAGACTACACCGAGGGAACCAGAACTGTAAAGGCCCTTTCAGATAGGACGCGTTTTTCGCCGAGTTCACCGCGGGGTAGGGCGCAGACTCGGCGGCAGACCCGGCGGCAGCAAACACGTCAGGCACGCGTTGCTAAGCGACAGACCAGGAAGTGTTTCCTCCCCGGCACGCTTCATTGTGAGAGATGTACCTCTCATGGTCGCAGCAAAGAGCTTTTCTCCAGAGGAGCAGGAGGAGATCAGCAGCAGATAAAAGGGTGGGGGTCCACCTGATCCTGGTAACAAGGCAGAACGTGGGGAGTTCAGGCTCGTCCGGGAGCTGCATTCTTTCACACTGACCGCTTCCAGGTTTACTTCAGGCTGAACAATGACCACTTTTTTTCCCTGAACTGGCCTCTCCTATTGGACGCGCTAGGATGTCGTCACAGCGCGCTGCGCCCGAATTGAAAAATGTTCAATTCGAGCGCAGCGGCGTGAGCGCCACCGCGGCGGCATGCGCCCATCTTGCGCGCCGCGGAGCTCCGCGGCATGGCGGAACGCGCTGCCGCAGCGGTACCACATACACAATGAATGGGTTTGCCGCCGTCCTCTTGCGCTTGCCGCGTTCTATCTGAAAGGGCCTTAAGGAGCGACTCAGAACAGACCAAGCAGACCCACAACTGTTAAGGAGCTGCACCGGTTTCACATAGAGCCAGGCATGACAGAGACGAGGCACTCGTTCCCTGTGTTAGCTCGCGGCTAATTGCTAGCCACGGTAATAATTAGCCTCTAAAAATTGAGAAGATAACAACTTACATGATTCCAGTTGAGTTTTAAATAGTTCCCGTTTATAAGGATGAGGATGGAGGGAAGGATGCATGTTTGGAAGCAGCTGGAGATCTGATGACCGGAGACGTCCTCATAACCGAGCCACAGCTGTCTGTCATAACAGTAGCTGTATGACCGATGTGATGAAGCAATGATGGTTGAAAAAGAATATTCCAGAGGACATGATTGCAGTTTCATTGAGTGAGAAGTCTCAACATATCGATGCCTGAAGCTTCAGTAAACAGACGTTGAAGACAGGAGAGACGAGCAGACGGGCTCCTACTGCTGCCTACTGTTTCCCAGTGAGTCCGACTCCGACCTGCTTCTTTATCCTCTTCAAAATAAAATTTTGAATCTTTAGGAAACCTAAATAAACTAACGCTGTACTTTATGAGCTTTTAACCATTAACTGTCAATACAATTTGAAGGCTGAGTCGTTACTGTTTGTCTGTAGAACTGGAAAAGGAACTTAAAAAACGCAATGAAGCCATTGACTTCAATGTTAAAGAGACTACAGGCAGGAATTTAAAAAAACAAACATGCATGTCCATTTTTTTTTTATACTTATGGGTGATGAAGCGCTAAATACCAAAAAAAACCGTTTCCACCCACATCTCTCTCTGTTGCTTTGAACAGGCTGTGTGCTGCAAAATGCTGCAATTTGGTGTCCTAATTTCCCGCGCTGCCCTGCAGACGTGACATCAAATGACGCTGCATCCGCAGTTTTTGATACAGGAAGAAGACGGTCGCGGTAAATTCAAACACTGAAAGCGATAGTTATGGATTCTTCTGCCGTCAGCAATCGATCCAGATCAACTGAAAGACCACTATGAAGTGTTACTACAAAGAAAAGCATAGTAAACAACATTATAGCTTCAGTTTGTGCACGCTGGCGTGACGGCTTGGCTCGTGGCTGCAGTTACCTGAAGCGCTGGTCGCAGCAGTCGCAAGTTTCATTTCTTAATCTTGACTCTAGTCCCTGGCAGACGTCACATCCGGTTTCGGCTCACGACGCCACAGTCTGGTCAGATGTGCTGAAAAGCAGCGATGTTTTCTAATAACTCATCTATGCAGCTGCGCTTGTTTCTGTTACATAGATCATCATGAAGAAAGTTTTGGTCTATAAAACATGGCAAAAAAAAAAACGTTTCATTAGAACTTTAAGGTTCAGGAAGTCATGGAATGCTGAATGGCTACAAATGCCTCAGTTTAAACATTGGCTCTATAAAACTCCACATGGTAAGATTTCATTTGGTATTACAGGATTCCATGTGAACATTTCCATATCTTTCAAACATCACTAAAGAGAGACATCAGGCTTGAAAATGTACACACACACTCAAACCCTGGAGGATCAGAGACCCTCCCACCACAGTCTCCTAAAATCCTGTAGGAAGCACTGGTATAATAAGTCTTTCCTTGTTCGTGATTGGCTACATAGTGTACCCATCATTATCCTGCCCCTTCTGGAAATTTGGCTGCCCGACAGGAGTCAACTCTTCTTATTCATGACAAACAATAGTCCCTTAGAGCCGGCTTTTTTACAAGCAGGACATTACTATCCATAATGAGAAGATGTTCATCTAGCTCAGGGTTTCTCAGTCCTGGTCCTCAGGCACCCCTGCCCTGCATGTATTCCAGGTTTCCAACTCCACCACACCTGATTCAGATCAACTCAACTGCTCATCAAGTTCTTTGCAAGCTGCTAACGAGCCTTTCATCTGAGTCAGGTGTGTTGAAGGAGGAATATCTTGGAAACCAGCAGGGTAGGGGTCCCTGAGGACCAGGATTGAGAAGCACTGATCTAGTTGTTAACCTGTGGCAACAGTTATGGAAAAGGATTTTAAAAATAAAACAAAGACGAAGTTGGTCCCAAAACCCCACAAAAAAATTTGCAGCAATGTAATTCATTAAATTTTGATTTGATAAACGTATGTAACAAGGCAGAGCCGAGAGCCAAGTGTTGGCCATCGCTATCAACAGAAGCAGCATTTCCAAACTCGGATGTTAAAATTTCACAAATAAAAATGTGTTTGTGTGTACGTATGTACGTACGTATAGAAAAGATGCAGGAAATGTCACAGACTGGCAACTCTTACAAAATCCCGAGGAGTTTATTAAATTGAAAAAGATTTGTTTTAAAATATTGAATAATTTTATTACGTTTATTTAATTTGACCTTTTATTTTGAATGTTTTCATTTAATCACTATATTATTTTGATAAAAATTTCTATTTTTGTTTCTCATCAGTTCATTTTAAGTCCCTCTTTTGCTGTGAAATCCAGTAATGAAATCTAATGTTTGGTAGTTTTTGTTCCTGCCTTGAGCTTTTAAATGTGTTCTTGCAGCATCCAGATTTTATTCCATTGTCACACTGGTCAGGGGTGCGACAAAAATAAAACTAAACGGGACTAGACACAAAAAGTCCAATTACAATAAGTTTATTCAACTAGAAATGAACATGTGTGAATTGTCAGTAATATCACTAATGTGTTGATGGATGGGTGAATATGTATGGTGTATGTGATGTATGCAAACAAATTAAACCAGAGGCAAGCCCAACTAAAAACCAAAGACATAAAGGAGCTGAGTCAAGTCCTGATTGCTGGAGCCTTAATGCCCGGCAGAAAGCAGAGGCCAGGTGCACCAAATCAGTGCTGATTAACCAACTGGGCCCTGCAACCAACGACTGGGTGTTGAGTCGTCACAACATGAGTTGTAAGCCCGTTGGTCATCTTGTCTGTGCAGGTTCACATACATATGATAAATAAATGTATCATGCCGCGTATCTGACATGGTTTTAGCTGTTCAGCTGGTGGTGGCTCTGGTTACTGAATACCAATTAAACCAGTTCAGTGTTATTCATTGAACAGGCCTCAGGCCACTAATAATAAGTTGGGTGCCGATGTCAAAAGGTTGAGAACTTTTGGTTCACAGTGTTGCAGAGCTCTGTTTGTCATGCCTGCTGTGTGTGTGTGTGTGTGTGTGTGTGTCAGTCTCTGGGCAGGTTGTGCTGGCAAACAGGAGCTGTGCTGAGCTCCAACCAAATGTCAGATGTCACTGTTAGATGTCATATATAAGGGTTTGCACTCCAGCCAAATGGCAAAGGTCTGCATGTCAACCAGCTGGTCTTTTCATTAGCTCCAACGACCCCTGAAAACAAGTCCAAAGCAGCAGCACAGCCAGGAGGATTCCTCCACTGTGTCTGTCATCACAATCACATAATAGTGACTGATTCGGGTCGTTGTGATGAGCTCATCTGAAACCCACCAGGGTTACCAGGTCTACTGCACAACAATGTTTAAATTAGAAAGAAAGGCCTGTAACAGCATCTTTTCGGGGGAACTTTCCTATCGGCAGCAGTGTCATTTTTCTGTCCACTCTTCTATAAAGTCCAGCTCTGTGGAGTGTCCAGCTGATGGAGCTGCTGTGGACAGATCCCGCAGTCTCTGCTGTGGAGCTTCCAGCTTGTCAAAGTAAATATTAATTAATAAAAGATTATTCAACAGCTGCTGCACAAGTTTGCTAGTAAAGATTACCAGCAGAGATGGACGAGCGAAGGAGTACAAGGCAGCTGACTAGGTTTAGGTTTAATAGGTTAAGGTTACCACCTTGACAACTGTGGGCAGATTTTTTTGGCAACAGATCGACTGTCAGTGCTGGTGGCTAGTAGCTAGCTCCCTGTTTGCTCCCTTCTTGCTCCTGGGAAGCCTCAGTCGGTAGCAGAGTAGCACAACACAGTTTTGGGCCAACTAGCGGCATGCCTTCGCTTTAGCCCACGAGATAGGCGTTAGCTCCTGCTGGCTCTGGGTTAACTTGGTTAGCTCATAGCTACAGGTAACTCAGTTTGCTGGGTGTCATTCATTCACACTCACAGCCCTCCTCTCGGCTCCATCTCTGTGCCCATTTTAGTATTTTCGGGGAGTGACGAGATGTGCAGCACTGCTGAGATGCAACGTTACAGGTCACCCACTGAGCTTCATTTCAGCTCTTCAGAAACCTGCAGGAGATGTTGCAGAGGGTTTGTCTCGTAGTGTATAATATGTGGACAAACCTTCTGTGGTGCCACCTGTTGGTTTCTGAAGATCTGAATGAAGCACCCAACGAACTCTTTGAGCTACCTGTAGCTACGAGCCAACCGAGCTAATGGAGAAAAGCATGCTAAAGCTAAGACATGCTGTTAGCCATAAGTGGGAATTGTCTTTTCCATGTCCTGTATTTGTTCTGCTCAGCCACTGAACCAGGTGAGTCTAATCAGCCCAATTTAATTCATTGTGCTGATTGGACTCACCTGGTTCAGTATAAACGAATACCTGACATGGGAATGATTTGTTGACTTCACAATTTCCACCTCTGCTGTTGGCCAAAAAGGCCTTCCTGGGCGTAAGTGGCGAGCTGGCCACTAGGCACCAGCACTAGCACTGACAGGCAATCTGTTGACTGTCAATCAAAAGGACACGCCCCTAATTGACTATTTTCATATTATGCATGCATTTCTCACGCATGCTCGCAACTGCCCTCGACAGTCAGAAAGCTGATGATGGAAATTTCAGTTTCTATCATCCATTGTCCAGAAACAAAGTTATTACTGGTGCCGTTTAAAATATCAAATATACAATTCTATTTATTGTTATGACATTGAAAAAAACATTCATTTTGCTTCTGTTCTCTAATTAAAATTAGAAGCTTTACAATTTTAGTTTCAGAATTAATATTTTTATCATTTGTTTAGTTTGTGTACTGTTTTATCTGACACAGCTGTATAATGTTCAACTTTGACAGAAAATGAATATTTGAATGACATTAAGCAACTGATATCTTTTAAATCTCATTTAAGATTGTCAAAAATAATGATGTATCATGGTACAAAGCAAATTGATATCGAACAATATATATAGAAATTTTTCCCGTATTGCCCAGCTCTAATGGTAATTTCTTTTTATTCCCCTCGCAGTTGTCATGAAGGTAAACTTGACCTATTAAACCTGAAATTATTTCTTTGACCAGGCTGTAAACATGTTTAATCCTGCTGTAAAGTTGGCTTTTTTAACATGGGAGTCTATGGGGATTGACTCCCTTTTGCAGCCACCCTTTAGTGGATGAGGGGTGAACTGCAATTTTTAGCTTTTCTGGGTTTGCTTCACTTTTCTCCAGCTTAATTTGCCTCTCGGTTTGTCTACTAAGCTTGTAACGGGGAACAGGGATTTAATGGAAAGTAAGGAAATGAAGGATATCAGCCTGTCAGTGTAAAAAGACGGTGGTTTAACTGGTTATTAGCAGATACTGGGCTGACGGATTCAGAGTGACTGAATCAGCGCATGATGAATTGCAGGATTGTGTGATCTGTTATGCTGCTGATGAGATAAGAATACAGCAGAAAAGCTGATGTAAGTAATCATCCTATTAATGACATGCAGCTCATGAAGCAGATAAACATCATCATTTTAAGCGTTGGATGCGTGTTTTAATCTTGACATGTTTTGAATGGCGTCTGCAGTCTTCCTCAGACGCATCATCTGACCACCATGACTTGTCAGCTATTAGATGTGTCAGGTTTTACCACAACCCCCCAAATTTAGTATTCTCAATTGAGTTGACCTTTGAGGCCAAAAAGTCCAGTAATGTGTGATGAGGAGCTGTGCCACGGTAGAAGGGATAAAAACAAACCTGAGAAGTTTCCCAGATGCTCCAGTAGATGTTACACAGGTAAACATGTAAGGAAGCCATCGGCCGATGTTGATGGACACCTCCATTAGTGCTCAACCAGCATCGAGGGATAGCCCCCAAATTCACTGTGAGAATCCAAAAAGAAGTAAAAACCAAGATGGTAGATGATGGGAAGGGTGAATACTTCCCTATTAAACCTCCTTAATCTCCATAGCAACTACCAGGACCTTTGAAATTCATTTTGAACAAACAAAAATTAGCATAGGTTTTCAGAGCCGGGTACGTTTGACCACCAAACAGCAGAAGTAAGGCAGGGTTTCTGATTGGGAGCAAAAACTCTCAGCCAGAGTTTTTTGTCCCACAGTGATGAGACAGACATCTTTGTAACCAGCAGTGTTGTCATGTTCGTCATTTTCATAATTCTCATTCTCTTCCTGTTGATTCCAGCCATACTGAGATATCTTGTCTGACTCTGCATCTGATGGAGGGGGGGGGGGGGGCGTCCATGTCCTTAGTCTTTGTTGGTTCATCCTGTTTTATTGTTTGAAGATTCTCGCTGCTCTTGGGGCTGAGCATGAGAGGGTTGCTGGAGTTTACTTATTACTTCTGTGAGCCGCAACATGTCCTGAAGTTGCTTGTTTTCCTGTCTTCTCTCTTTTATTGCTGCAAGGACTTCATCTTGTGCAGGGTTATGACCAGCTGTCATTCTGTCACCTACAAAACTATGCATGGGGACATGCGGGCATTAATTGTTAAATGGCATTAAAGGTTCCAGTATATACAGCCACCACGGGCATCCGGTAAAGGATGAAGAAAGCATTCAGTTTCCTTTTACTTTGCTCTACTCCAATCTAGTGATTGGAGTAGAGCTGCAGCTAGCGATTGTTTTAATAGTCGATTAATCTACCCCTGTAATCGGTCAATTAATCAGATAAGCTCTTTCTATGTTTTTAAAGATGTGACCAAGATGCAATGGAGTAATAATTTAAAAGTGAAATGAAGCATCGATTACTAAAATATTAATGGATAATTTTTTCTAATCGAATAATGCGATTGTTTCAGCCCTAGATTGTAGATAAGCGTGGTCTATAAAGACACAACAAAATCAGCGAAATATCCATGTAAGATTCACACACAATTAATGCTAAACCTGAAGCAAAGGCCCCATGACCATAAATTCATCACAAATTATCCTTATTAACTGTTATCAAATCCAGTTCATGTATCATTTGATAAATGAAATAATGCAATTTACTTGATTGGACAAGAATGGTAACACTAACAAAAGTTAGAAGTTTATTTAAGTGAAAATCATCAAATTGCTCAAACCTCAATCATGAGTTAAACACACTGAAATTTAACCAATACATCCCAAATATACATTTCTTATGACAGGATGTCTAGAAAACTTACTTTGTATCATTTACTAATGCTTGAACGAAGAAGCCAATGGAGGAAAAAGAGAGCTTCTGCTCCAGCATGCTGTCAAACAAACTAAAGGCACACCTGCTTAAAGGCAGACCACCATTGGCTGCTCAGAATACACACTGAGTCAATCATGCAGTTCAATCATAGACCGTCAACAGTGAGGGACGAACCTTCTGCTATGTCCACCGTTAGTTTCTGAAGAGCTAAAAGTGAAGCCAGTTGGGCGTGTCCCACCGTCGCCATCTTGCCGTGTCACGTGTGTCGTCAGTCCCGGAAAATGCTAAAATGGGCAAAGGCAAGGCCGCTCCGAGCCGCGGGGCAAATGGCTGACACTTGATGTACTCTGGGCTGAACATTAACCGAGCTAACTCGTAACAGTCAGGAGCTAACGAAGGTTGGCCCCCTAAGTTTCAGGGTAAAGGTATGACACGCTTAGACTTGCTATTATCTGACTAAAAACCGCCGTTCAAGATTGGGTAACATTTAATGAAATGAAATGAAATGAAAATGAAATGAAATGAAAAATACTTTATTCATCCCCGAAGGGAAATCCAGTATTGTAAAAGCTCACTTTTTTTTTTTTTTTTTTTTTTTTTTAAATAAACAAAAAAGTCAGTCAGTCTTGTTCTTTAGGGTGATGGTTGCTGGCAGGAATGAATTCCTGTATCTCTCCGTCCTACAGCGAACTTGACGCAGCCTCCCACTGAACACACTCTGTTGATTCTTCACCGTGTTGTGGAGAGGATGGGAAGTGTCCTCCATCATCTTCATCAGCTTGTGCAGCATTCTTTTTGAACGATCAGCTCCAGCGGCTCCAGAGTTCTCCCCAGCACAGAACCAGCTTTCTTGATCAGCTTGTTTAGTTTCTTCAAGTCTCTGATTCTGATGCTGCTTCCCCAGCAGATGCTGCAAAGCTAATTGCACTTTCTACAACAGACTTATAGAAGATCTGCAACATCTTTGTGCAGACGTTGAATGATCTTAGCTTCCTTAAGAAGTAGAGTCTGCTCTGACCTTTCTTGTAGATGTAGTCACTGTTGCATTTCCAATCGAGTCTGTTGTCCAGCTGAACTCCAAGGTATTTGTAGTTCTCTACCACCTCCACCTCCTCTTCCAGGATGTAGACAGGACTATGCTGCTTATTCTAGCTCCTCCTGAAGTCAACAATCATCTCTTTAGTCTTGCTGGTATTTAAGATGAGCTGATTGTTACTGCACCATTTCACAAACTGATTGACAAGTTCCCTGTACTCGGCTTCTTGTCCATCACTGATACACCCCACAACTGCAGAGTCATCAGAGTATTTCTGCAGATGACAGGACTCAGAGTTGTACTGGAAGTCTGAGGTGTACAGTGTAAAGAGGAATGGTGAGAGTACAGTCCCTTGTGGTGCTCCAGTGCTGCTGACCACCATCTCAGACACACAACCTTTCAGTCTCACAAACTGTGGTCTGTTTGTTAGGTAGTCGTAAATCCAGGTGGTTGTGGAGGGATCCACCTGGAAGTTATAGAGCTTCTGACATAGCAAAATGTCAGAAGGATGAGTTATAAAAAAAATTCACCCCCTTCACAGTTGACATGAAAGTTGTACTTCCGTGGTCATTTCATTAATATTTCTGTGTTCTCCATTATTATTGAATGCATTCTGCATCGTTTCTGTTTAAAAAAACCTTCTGGTTGCTTAGTATCCAGCTGTATTTGTATACTAGAAGAGATGCTTGTGGTCCAACGGCAGGCTTTTCCGGGTCCTTCTCATGAATTTCCGTCTGATTGTCTGCCTCCCATCAGTGTATGAAGGAAGCTCCGCCCTCCGCTCTTATTTCGCTACAGACAGGAAATAGAGCCGACAAACAAGTTTGTTCCGTCATGCTAACAAACAGTTAGCTAATTAGCTTCTCAACTCCGAAGCTACAGTCGTGCTGTCTTTACTTCTAGTGTGTAGTGGAGGGTTACCTGCCTTCCAATGGACAGATAGAAACCCCACGTGGGATACGCTATTTGCAATGTTACGTAGAAGGGCAAGGCTGTTCCCGATTCGCTCTTCTCTTCGTATTGTTTCTGTGATGAGGAAGCACAGCCGACTGGGGGGAACGCAACGCTAGCAAGTAAGCATGTGTAAGTAAACGAGGGGAAACCCTCCGTATTTCAGAAGGAGCAAGTTAAACGGGTTTTCAGTGGAAGGAGGCCTTAAAGGTAAACTTGACCTATTAAACCAAAAATGATTTTTTTGAACCAGGCAGTAAACATGTTTATTTCTGCTGTGAAGTTGGCGTTTTTATCATGGGAGTCTGTGGGGATTTGCTCTGTTTTGCAGCCAGACCCTAGCGGATCAAGGGAGAACTGCAAAGAATGACTTCATCCGGGTAGCCTCATAGTTGGCCACCGGAGGTTGCCACTTGAGTTCAACACTCAGAGAACTACTCAGTGAACTATCACAAGTCTCAAAGGCACTAGGGCTGCACGATTCTGGGAATAATGTGAATCATGATTTTTTTTTGCTTAAAACTGAGATCACGATTCTCTGGCACGATTTTTTCTTTTCCAAAAGATTTTTATTGTACAAATAAACTTTAAAAAAACAAACAAAACAACCTATTCCAAGGGTAGTTCAAAATAAAGCATGTGTTGCACAAGAGCTTTGTTGGAGCATTTCTTTTGCAGATGCATAGTTGTAGTTCTTCACTATTGGTTAGAGAGTGGGGAGGCAACGGCAGTGCTGCATTTGAGGGCGCTTGGAAAAAAATCCGGGAAGAATGGAAACGTTTATTTGTGATGCAGCTCATGATTAAAAATGCTTCAGAATCGTGGGTGGAATTGAGATCACATACATGTGTGAATTTAGATCGCGATTTTTTTAAAGATTAATTGTGCAGCCCTGAAGGGCACACACATTTATCTAAGATATTTTCAACATGCAGTCTCTGCTTTCCTATGACACCTTTTATGTGGTTTGCTTTATGTGGAGAAATGAGCAGAAGCTCTAAAGTGGACAGTGCTCTCATGTTTCTCGTTTTTATATAACTGCTTGTAGGGCTGGATGATATAGCCAAAAAAAAAAAAAAAAAATGACCGATACATTTTTTCATATTTGCCTGATCTTGATTTTCTTTTTTTAAGACAATGTTTTTAATATTGCCAATTTAAAGCCAGTTTCTGTACTGAAAACTGTAGAGATGAAATGAAATGAAATGAAATGAAATGAAAATGAAATGGTGATGGGTGGACAATCATCAAAGTAGATGTCACAAAATTTAAAAAAATAAAGAATATAGTCCACATTTTTGCGGTCATCAAATGGTCAACAGGGGGCCACATGTACACTGCTGAGCAGGTGTCGTGGCGAAGGCGTCCAGTATACAACTGGCTGCCCAAATCCAGAACGGTAGCTAGTTTCTTCATGGGAAATCCGTAGAAATGTATTCTCTTTTTAGGAGAGTTCTCCCCTCATTTACCGGAACAGCCAAACACACAGCAACTGTCTGGCATCGTTGTATTTAATCTATAAAGACCAGTCACTATTCTATTCAAAGCTTTATGACAGTCAAGGGCAGTTGCGAGCATGCACGAGTGACATACGCATAAATTACTAAAATTGTCTATTCTTTAGATTCTGTGGAGCAGCTGGCGTACGTCTGTGTTTCCAGAATTGTAGTAAAACAAGCTATTATACACAGTCGTTTTTCATTTAGATATGATGTGAATTTTAGTTTTGGTTCTCTGGCTTCGGATTGACGGCAGAATCTTTCATGTCTTTCAGATCACACATTACAAACAGTATCCTCCAAATGTCAGCAAAGTCTACTCCTACTTTGAGTGCAGGCAGAAGAAAGGCTCCCCCTTCAGTGAGGTGGTGTTCTTCGGTCTTCAGTATCTACTGAAGAAGTACCTCACAGGTTTGTCTCATCTTGGAAAATGTAAAAATCTTCTTGGAAATGTTTCACTGCTTGTTTGCTTTAATGTAGTTTTTCAACTCTTCTTTGATCAGCTAATTTAGAAATGGGCCGCATTCATGTCATTTAAAAAATAAAACTAGGGATGCAAGATAGTGGAATTTTGGCCGATATCCGATATGCCGCTAGTTTAAAACTCATGTGGCCGATAACCGATATCGATACCGATATTAAAGCTGAAAAAAACAAGCAGTCATTGCAAAGTAGATCGATCTACGTTACTCACAAAATCTCACAAGATTTCATCGTTCTGTTGCAAAATCTCACGATATTTTGTGAATTCTCCTGAGATTTCGTAACAAAGCGATGAAATATTTTCTTAGTAAAATAGATACCACATTTTTAAATGTCAATATGATACCAGCATATGGAAATATCGCAACATTTTGGTGATTTCTTGCAAGATTTCGAAACGAAACAATGAAATATCGCAACATTTTGTGAGTAAAATAGATCAATACTACATTTTGAAATGTCAATATATCAGCATATGAAAATATTGCGATATTTCAAGTGTATCAATATTTTCTTCCCACCCCTAGTCTTTAGAAGTTTTAAAGTCTGAAAAAAGAAGTTTTTGAAGAATTTTTTTGTTTTTTAGACTTTAGAAACAGTGGGCTGATCGGTTAAATATTGGTTAAATATCAGTGGGGTGGCTGATGTCCGATACTCAGTTTTAAGGCCGATATAGGCCAATACTGATAGTGGGCCGATTATATCGTGCATCCCCAAATAAAACATTTGTGTTTTCTGCAGGTCCAGTGGTGACAGAAGAGAAGATTCAGGAGGCTAAGCTCTTCTACCAGATGCACTTCAAACAAGCTGTGTTTGATGAAGATGGCTGGAGGAAGGTCCTCGAGGTAAGCAAAGATGCTTTCCCCCATCAGTCTGTGCAGACTGTCAGAGAAACATTGGTAGAATGAAGGAAATGTTGTTTTTACCTCACTAGAAACACGACGGTCGTCTCCCTATCCGGATCAAAGCTGTGCCCGAAGGAAGGATCATTCCAAGAGGCAACGTGCTCTTCACCGTGGAGAACACAGACCCCAACTTCTACTGGCTCACCAACTACATCGAGGTAAACTCGGGAATACTTTTCCTGTGTCATTACTGACGGTGAAAGTCCATGTAGGTCACACAGAACATCCTGAAATGGAATCAGTGTTTAAGCTGTTCAGTCCTTAAAGCTGGAAGTTGGAGCTGCTGTGACATCCACCATGAGGAAGCAGCGTTTCCCACACATAGACCAATGTGTGGCGTACCACCACAGATTCAACTGAAGCACCACGAATTGGATTTTGGAAGAAAAATATCCCTACTTCATACCGTTTATCATTTCTCGCTTCATACACACATACACAGATGTCATGGAGGCATGGTAAATGTCTCCCCCACTTCCTGCCCTCGGTCCCCGGCGCTTTTTCCGCTGTTACAACAGTTTAACCCGTCATTAACATACCGCAACGTGTTTTTCCGAGCCATCTCTTGGCGCACCATGGGACACGCGCCAATGTCAGTATGCGGTAACAGAAACCAGCAAACTAGTCAGAGCCAAAAAAAGGCAGAAAACTGCAGAGTTTTTCCAATCAAACTGCTTGTTCCAGACTCCGCGAGAAGTGAGAACTTTGTTCTAGCTCGTGAGGCTCCAAGAATCAGAAAAAAGTTTGTTTTCGTCAAGTCATTTCATATGCCACAAGAAGCTCTGCGACCGAGCGCACACGGCGGGGGCAACTGAGTTCACCCAGTGATTATACATTTACAATGAACTTCGTCCGTGGCAGTGGTGGTGTCCGTGTATTTAAATGCCACAGTGTAGTTTACATTTTCGTACTTTCTCACCACCTTAATCAGCTGTTTATTAAAACTATCCGTTCAACGTTGCATCTGCAGAAATAAGGAAGACTCTCTGCTTCAAGCGTCTGTGTTAACCCCACCCGCCTCAAATGTCAGACCAATCACACAATACTTCTCTGAGGTCCCCGAGAAGAAAGTTCTGCTCAGACGAGGGGTCCAGAACAAGCCGCAAGCCGTCCTCAATCACATCCATGAGAACAAAATGACATCATTTTGTTGTTGTGGCCCCGAGAACAAGAGGAAAGTTCTCGTGGAGTATGTAGCAGAGTTGATTAAAGCTGTTGCATCCAGATAATGCAGCTAAATGATGACTCGTTATCATGTGAAGCTAGTTAACAAGAATAATAATGTTGTGTTAACATAAATGGAAATTTCCTGTGGCAGAAAGTATAAATTCTGACCTGCTTTTGGACCTGCCTGTATATTTAGAACAGGTGTTTTCACTAACGAGCTCATCTACCTGCAGATGTGCTAATTAGATTCAGCTGGTTTAGTGATTGGTTGTAAAATCTGCTGGACTGGTTTCTCACCCCGGCTTTACACCTGGTCCGTGACGTGAGCGCTGCGCAGCGCAGCGGCTTTGCTGCGACTTCCTCGGCGCGAGCATTTACATCATTCACTGTGCGGCCGCGCAGCGCACCCGCGAGTGCACCAGCTGTTGTTGATTGGTGACATCACAAAATCACGAGAGGGCTGCTAGATCGCCTGTGATTCTCATCCAAATGGTTCATTTTGTTCACATGTTCATGCGTCATGGTTTTTTATTTCACTGTAACCTCGTGGACACGGAGATGCTGTCATGTTCAGGTAGTTCAGCAGTTTAAAAGCTGCACGGTGGCTTTTGTTTAGGAAGTTACCGGATATTTTACGCTGAACCTGTGTCTGACTTCCTGTCTGGTTCGATCTGAACTATTGATATTAATGCGGTGTCGGTGCGTGGAGCGTCAAAAATAGAGCTGGCGCGTATCTGTAGCGCAGCGGCACGGCATGCCGGAGCGACGACGGACCGCTCACGCGCCGCAGCGTGAGCAATATGTTTCACACCATTGATTACATGGGACGCGATCCGGTGCGCAGGGCGCGCCGCTGCGCTGCGCTCATGTCACGGACCAGGTGTAAAGCTGGGGTTACTCTGGACCAGGGATGTTCACCTTTTGGTTGTTACCTGTTACTGCCTTTGCTAATTAGTTCATCCTAGGAATAAAGTCAATCCTCTTTCATTTCTGAGCAGAACTTCTGCTCATTTTTGCTTTCCATTTATTTAAAAGAAATCTTTATTGCTACAAATAGAGAAGAGGTCAGACAGGAGACATTAGACCAGAGCAGCAGCAGGGAATAGGATGATGGAGGGTTTATATCTGTTTTATGGTGAAACCAGGTAGAGTTCTACAAAAAAAAAAAAAGATAATCGTCTTGTATATAAGAACTTACTCTAAAGAACTAAGACTGAGCTGAATAATAATTGCTAATGCTTCCTGTAGCTCTAAAACTGACTCAGCAGACAACTTTGAAGAACAATAGATCAGTATACAGGGGTATAATTAATACGGCAACTCAGGAAGGGTTTGAACGCCGCCCGCTTCACACAATTTATAAACACCCTGACGACCAACTCCACTGACCACCACGACACCACAACCCCTGATTCCCTCAGCCTAACCAGGCGAGCAATACACACTGCTGCCTGGTCTGTGGGAAACACTGGGAAGACAAATGTTTCCACATACTTATCACTTGAATCGATCCACTTATTTTGTGGTGGGCGATAATTATCAGGCCAATAACAGCAAATTATTACATCATTCTGATAAGTTTAATATCATGACGACTTGCTCTGATAACATATTTTTTGTCAGTGAGACCAGAATTATTGTTTCAAAATGCATTCTTACATAGACAAGTCTAACCTGTCACTATTATTGTTAACACAATCTTAAAAAGTTTATTTGTAAACATTAGGGATGTTGGATATTGACTTTTTTTTTACAGATATCCGATATTGTCCAACTCTTAATTCTGATATCCGATATCTACTGATATATGCAGACAACTGTGATGATGCATGTCTCATGTTTTTGAGAAATACAACCACAGTATATTCTGCTCCGAGAGCAAAGACCCCAAAAAGGAGTTCACTTTGGACATCTGGCTGTCATATATCAGATACTAGCAGGTATTAGCCAACATGTGGCTAATCATGATGCCTCTGACAACTTAGTAACTTAACCAACAACTTAAAAACAGACATATGCAGCTTCAAAGCAAGTCAGTCAGTAGCAGCAGCTGCTGCACCGTAGTCACAAATAACATTGAAAAAAATATTTTCTAAGTCACCTCTCGATTAGTTTTCATTTTGAGATCATGTGTACAAGATGCTTGGTGTCACACATTTAGACCTTCTACGGTCTTTACACCGTTTAAAAAATCTATTCCTGTTTATCTGATTAATTTTATTATATTTAAGCAACCATCATTATGTATTTGTTGAGGTTTTCAGTGTGTTTAAGCAACAGTTGCTGATAAATCTCCATTTAGAGGAGACGGACTCTGCTCCAGCGGATGACCTGGGGCATGAAAGTTTGCCGAACAGCGACTGCGTCCATGTGTTTACTTCCACCAACAACCAGCTCCGTTACACCTCAACAACACACAGCAGCAGGACATTTTGCCTTTATCTCTGTCCACAGATGTTTCTGCTAACAGCAACACTGTCTCATGGCTCATACAAAGCGCTTTTACAGATTTTTGGAGACCAAATGTGGAGAAAAGTCGAGCGAGCCGCTCAAAGTGACCGAGGAGAGAGACCCAACAGTTATTGCCTCATCTCAGGGAATGATTTTCTGCCATTATAAAGAACATGAAACATACACTTTAAAGTAATCTCACTTTATACCTGTTATCACAAATTTATGATCCAGTTAGATTTCACATCTGCATTTCTTGCCAGCAGACAGTGGAAATGTGAGCAAAGCAAACCAGACGGGAGAAATCACTCCCCCACCCCCTTTGGATCCGTTTAGTTTTGACTGGAATAAGACCAAACACTAACTAACAGCAGCAGCTTTGATCCTGATGACGGAGCACAGAAAGCTCACTGGAAACGCAGTCAATGCCTCAACCTGCAGATTAACAGCTAACAACCATTCCATGACTTGGATAACCAGCGCTTGGGCTAGAAACACATGCTTCAGTCTGATTACAGTTAAATAAATTCATAATGAACTTCCTTTTATACCTTTTAATGGATAAAACCTGTGGAAGAGATGTGACCAGAGAACTGGGAGATGACACTGGCCAGCCAGTACTGAGAATGTGTCTGCTCAAACATCTTCCTGCTGTGTAATGAGCAGATGATCCCTCATTAATGCTGTTTCTGTGGCAGCATCATGTTAGAGCTGTCAAACCGGCTTTTTAAAGCATCCCATGACTTCAGATTTGGTCTCATTGTGAAATGTGAGGATCACTTGTCAGTAAAATAGCTTCTATGTTTCATCTGAGCTGCCATATGGTGCAAAAACCTGCTCCTAAAACTGAATATGGACACAAATCCTTGACAGTAAAGCTTGTGACAGAGTTGCGGTTTGCTGCATCCTTTCTTAGGTTGGATGAAGGTTGTCAGCTGTGGCTGTTGTCAATGGCAACGAGTGTTTTTCATCCCTCTGAGGTTGGAAATGTGTAATGAGGTTTCTCATGTGTTTCCAAAATATTTTAATTCATTTTTATTGAAGCTGAAGTTCTTCCATAATCTACAGAAGCTCATGTTATTGGCCAAAGCATCCATGCATGCTGCAGACTGCATGTGCTGTAGAGGGAAACTGCTGTAACGTGATGCGATGGATGAAAACAAAGTAGTGAAGTGTGTTTTTTCTCGGCCTCGGGATGCTGCAGGTCAATGACAGCTGCAGGAATGTACATTATAAATGTCAACGGACCATCAACACAAGCCTGAAACATTTTTTTTTTTTATTTTCAATTTAGTTTATTGAAAAGGACATTGCACATTAATCAACATTTAAGTTTCAAATTCAGAATGTAGAAGTAAGAGCTTGCAAATGGGCTAATTTTAATTTGTAGTCCCTTGGAGTGTAATATTTGAAATGCAAGATGAATGACTTAACGTTTCCTCACACAGTAATAAGGCATACAGTGCACATTTACACATATGTATATATATAAACATCTCGTGTGTGTGTGTGTATATATGTGTGTATATATATATATATATATATATATATATATATATATAGACATATACAGACAGACACATATATATATATATATATATATATATATATATATATATATATATATATATATGTATATATATATATATATGTATGTATATACATTTGCATTTAAAGGGACTTGAGGCAAGATGAAGAAACGAAACTTGCGACTGGCGCTTCAGGTAACTGCAGCCACGAGCCAAGCCGTCACGGGAGCGTGCACAAACTGAAGCTATAATGTTGTTTACGAACCTTTTTCTTAGTAGTTACACTTTTTAGTGTCTTTCAGTTTATCTGGATCGTTTGCTGATGGCAGAAGAATCCATAACTATCGCTTACAGTGTTTGAATTTACCATGACCATCTTCTTCCTGTATCAAAACAGCGGATGTAGCGTCATTTGACGTCACGTCCGCATGGCAGAGCTTGAAAGCTATAATGTTGTTTACTAAGCTTTTTCTTTATAGTTAAACTTTTTAGTGACTTTCAGTTGATCTAGATCGTTTTCTGACGGCAGAAGAATCCATAACTATTGCTTATAGTGTTTGAATTTAATGCAGCCGTCTTTTTCCTGCATCAAAACTGTGGATGTAGCGTCATTTGAAATCACGTCCGCAGGGCAGCGCGGGATATTCGGACACCCAATTGCAGCGCATTTTGCAGCACACAGCCTGTTCAAGGCAACGGAGAGAAATATGGGTGGAAATGTTCTTTTTGGTATTTAGCGCTTCATCACCCATTCGTATGAAAAAAAGGGACATTTATGTTTGTTCTTTTTTGAATTCCTGCCTCAAGTCCCTTTAATGGACATTTAATTTCAGTTGGGTACATTTTTGTCATATTTGTGATAATGCACCAGGTTGGTGTCCAGCTTCAGATATCTGTTTTCTACTCTGAATCTGGTGGGTATTATTCCCCACAGGATGTTTGTGAAAGCAGTTGTGTCAACATTAAGGGAGATGATTTGGTCCTTACAGCCACCATTACCATTACTTCATTAATTTATTGTTGAATGTCAATATAATACTGGCATCAATATGTTGCATAACTACAGATAATGTAAGTTTGGTAACGGCTAAAAAAATGTTTTTTAGTACCAGCAAACCAAATTGAGATCGGATGGATTCTAAACCATGAGAATCGGAATGTAGCAGATTCTTGACATTTTAATCGATAGCCAGCCCTAGATGTTTAAAGCTACATATGTTTACTGTATGTAACTGTGCTGTAAAGCGTTTATTTAACTGTGGAAACTAAGAATGTGGAGATGCACTGTTTTCTGCATCAGTGGTCTAAAACGTGTGCAGTGCGACTGCTCCAGTAGCTTCAGTGTGCATCGGATACAACTGTCGACTAAATGCACAATTAAAATGAACTTAACTACAAGTCAAACTCAGAAATGAAGAAAACAGAAGACTAAGACCAGAATAAACTTACACTTAAAATCATTTACAAGAAGAAATGTTGGATAAACTAATTTTTAATCTGCAGAGTTGCCCAGGTTTATACTATATGTGAAAAAATGTGTAAAAGCCTTTTTCTCAGGGTTCTGGGAATTTGTTGTTTCCTTAAAATGAACGAAACTAGAAGTCAAACTCAGAAATGAAGAAAACAGAAGAAGCATAAGACAGAAGACCAGAATGAACGTACAGTTTACCCAACATTTGTTCTTGTGACTTATCATTTTAACAGCCACATATTTACTGAAATATCAAATGTAGTGTTTGATATTTATCATCTGTACAGTAGGTAGGAGCCATCTGCGTCACATTTCACGTTTTTGTGTAAACTCAATCCAAACCAAGCTGTTTCCAATTTAAAAGACAGTATAAGGAAAATTGTTCCAGGATCCAGGATTTTAGTCTCTGCTAGTTTGTTTTCTGATATCTTTCTTCTTCTACACCTGTTTTAAAACTCCTCCTCCTGTTGGCTACAGACCATGCTCGTCCAGATGTGGTATCCCATCACAGTAGCCACCGTATCCAGGGAGTTTAAGAAGATCCTGGCCAAACACCTGAAAGCTTCCTCGGGGAGCCTGGAAGGCCTGGAGCAGAAACTGCATGACTTTGGCTACAGAGGGGTCTCCTCTCAGGAGGTCAGGAAGACTTTCAGTCTTTTAAACCGGGTGTGATCCGGAGTGGTGTGTCTGATCATTTCCTGTCGTCTCCAGTCCGCAGCGTTAGGTGGGGCAGCTCACCTGGTTAATTTCTGCAGCACCGACACCATAGCTGGAGTTCTGATGGCTCAGAGATACTATGGCTGTCCGATGGCTGGCTTCTCCATCCCCGCAGCTGAGCACAGGTTTTTATCAGAAATGGATTTCATAAATGGGAGAAAATGATCCAGATGTGAAGTAAATCAGTGTTAATAGCAGTCAAAGTGTTGACAGCTTCCCTCTGCTTCCTGTTGTCCAGTACCATCATCTCCTGGGGCAGGACCAAGGAGAAGGATGCATTTGAGCGAATCCTGGACCAGTTCTCCTCAGGACCGGTGTCGGTGGTCAGCGACAGCTACGACATCTTTAACGCCTGTAAACACATCTGGGGGGAGAAGCTAAAGGAGCGAGTCATGGAGCGCAGTGAGGACTCCTGTCTGGTGATCCGGCCAGACTCCGGAGACCCTGCTGAGACCCTGATTGAGGTAAATGTTGGAACTGGAAACCTTACTGTACTGAGGAGGCCATTTAGGATTTTACTTACCCAACAGTTTGTCTAATACACTATATTGCCTAAAGTATTTGCTCACCCATCCAAATAATGGGAATCAGGTGCGTCACTCACTCTCATGGCCACAGGTGTATAAATGAAGCAGCTAGGCATGCAGACTGCTTTAACAAACATTTGTGAAAGAATGGGTCGCTCTCAGGAGCTCAGTGAATTCCACTGTGGAACTGTGATAGGATGCCACCTGTGCAACAAATCCAGTCGTGAAATTTCCTTTCTCCTAAATATTCCACAGTCAACTGTCAGCTGCATTATAAGACAATGGAAGTGTTTGGAAATGACAGCAACTCAGCCAGGAAATGGTAGGCCATCTAAACTGACAGAGCGGGGTCAGCAGATGCTGAAGTGCATCGTGCAAAGAGGTTGCCAACTTTCTGCAGAGTCAATCACTACAGACCTCCAAACTTCATGTGGCCTTCAGATCAGCTCAAGAACAGTGCATAGAGAGCTTCATGGAATGGGTTTCCATGGTGAAGCAGCTGCATCCATCCATACATCACCAAGTGCAATGCAAAGCGTGGATGCAGTGGAGTAAAGCAGCCCCCACTGGACTCTAGAGCAGTGGAGACGTTCTCTGGAGTGATGAATAACACTTCTCCATATGGCAATCTGATGGATGGGTCTGGGTTTGGCGGTTGCCAGGACAACAGTACTTGTCTGACTGCATTGTGCCAAGTGTAAAGTTTGGTGGAGGGGGGATTATGGTATGGGGGTGTTTTTCAGGAGCTGGGCTTGGTCCCTTAGTTCCAGTGAAAGGAACTCTGAATGCTTCAGCATACCAAGACATTTTGGACAATTCCATGTCCCCAACTTTGTGGGAACAGTTTGGAGCTGGCCCCTTCCTCTTCCAACATGACTGTGCACCAGTGCACAAAGCAGGTCCATAAAGACATGGATGCAGTCTGATGCAGAGGAACTGGACTGAACTGCACAGAGTGCTGACCTTAACCCGATAGAACACCTTTGGGATTAATTAGAGCAGATACTAAGAGCCAGGCCTTCTCTTCCAACATCAGTGTGTGACCTCACAAATGTGCTTCTGGAAGAATGGTCAAAAATTCCCATAAAAACACTCCTAAACTTTGTGGACAGCCTTCCAGAAGAGTTAAAGCTGTTCTAGCTGCAAAGGTGGACCAACGTCAATGAATATGGATTAGGAATGGGACATCACTGAAGCTCATATGTGAGTCAAGGCAGGTGAGACGATACTTTTGGCAATAAAGTGTACGTGACGTTTCAGCTTTTTGTTGTCTTGTTCGCATCTACTTCGAACGCCATTCCACCTTTAAAGAACCACTTTTCTTTTTTACTGTGGCTTCGTGAGTGGATGTGCCACTGCCTGTTTATTTCACTCAGGCACTTAGCCTTTCTAATTGGTCAATAGCTAGAAACACGTTGTAGGTCAAAAAAAAAAAAAAAAAAGTCAAAGTCCTTATCTCAATAATGCACCTTATGTTTTATCTAAAGTGGATCCAGAACCAGTTTCTGACAGTGTAATGATACATCATTAGCCTTCATCACGGCCTGTTCACATCAGACATGTAGAAAACGTGTGCTGAAATGATGATAAATAGATGAACGATGGTTTTATTAAACTCTTTCAGTCATTCATTTTCTGTACTGCTAATCTGGGTTGTGGAGGTCGCTGGAGTCTATCCCAGCAGTTATCGGGTGAGAGGCAGGGTTCACCCTGGACAGGTCGCTAGTCTGTCGCAGGGCCAACACAGAGACAAACATCCACTCACAATCACTCCTAGGGAGAATTTAGAGTACCCAATTAACCTAACACGCATGTGTTTGTGAGCAAACCGGAGTACCCAGAGAGAACCCACGCATACACGGTGAAAACATACTCGAGCTGGGGCTCGAACTAGCAATCTTCTTCCTGTGCGGCAGCAGTGCTGACCACCACACCACCGTGCAGCCCGTTTTATTTGATCAAACTGCTTCCATTCAACATTCCTGACTGACCAAAGATTCAACTTGTAGGTCATCAAGATTCTGGAGGAGTGTTTTGGCTGTACTCTGAACTCTGTGGGATATAAAGTGCTGCCATCTTATCTGAGGATCATCCAAGGGGATGGCATTGACCTCTCCTCCGTGGATCAGGTAAGAAGCTGTTTGTTATTTTTGTTCAGGGGTCACATTCAGCACAGTTTGATGTCCAGTGGGTCACATCAGTACAATAACAGCATAATGACCTATAAGCAATTTTTTTAAAAACCCAAACATTTCCCTTTTTTTATTGAGAAAGTACATTATCATGTTTACATTTAATTAACTGACCTGAAACTGGAGAAATATAAATTCAGTCTAAATTCAGTCAAAAGTCTTTATCCTCGGTAAACCATTTCCACTTTTCTTTTTGTTATTTCACTCTAGAATAAAAGTACAAAATAAATAAAATATTTTATACATACAATATGAGAACAAAGTAGAATTCAACTATGAGAGGTAAGTCTTCAAGCACAGTGATGATACAGAGGGAAAGCGATGAGCTGCCAGAGGGTTTAATAAAAGGATCAGGTCTCCCTACATTGAAAAAAATGTACATTTCAGAATTATACAAAAGGGCTTTTTCAGGCAGCGATTTAAATCTGTTCAGCAACAACCTCTGTTGATCAAGCCTTAGAAAGTGGTGTCACCATTTCCCAGAGCTCTCCCATCTTTTCTTCATCACTTACAAACCTCATCTGTCTTGCTATAAAGAAATGGAAAAATAGGATTGTTCTAAAACTTTCCTTTGAATTCACTTCACTTTTATTTGTTTAACTGCAGTTCTGTGATATTACAATTTAAAAATAATCTATTATAGAATCCAAAATAAGGAGAGATGGAAGAGAGAACCTCCATTTTAACAGGAAGGAAGGGACTAAGGAGAGCAGAGAGGAGCTCGGTTCATCGTGGTCATGCAGGTTAGGGCTGGACGATTATGGAAAAAATTATAATCTCGATTATTTTGACTGATATTAAAATCACGATTAATATACACGGTTATTCATTGATTTTATAAAAAGTGTTTATTGAATCACATAACTCAAATTCAAATATAACTTAAAAAAATTAAACCGAAAATAAATTAGAAACAAGTAAAGGAGTAAAATAAGAATATTATTCAAAATAATAATAGCAATAAAAATTAAAACTAAGTCTACATGCATTCCTGCTCTATACTCCCTGCAGTTTGCTTCCTATAACTCCACCAGTCTGTTCACTTCAGGGTTAATCGTTTGTCTTCGATTACAGTGTTTTTATGATTGTGAAAAGCCAAAATTGAAATCGCGATTAAAATTCGATTAATTGTCCAGCCCTAATGCAGGTCTGGTGGTGTACCGAGTTATAAAACCCCTGCTGGTCCATCTGTGGTCTCCTCCATCCACTCAAGCTTCCACATTTAAAGGAAACAGTTTGTCTTTGCTTCATATGATAATCAGGTTTCTTGCTCTCTGTTTCCTGCAGATTCTGAAGAAGCTGAGTGATGAAGGCTGGAGTGCTGAGAACGTCCTCTTCGGTTGTGGAAGTGCTCTGCTTCAGAAACTCAACAGAGACACTTTGAGCTGTGCCTTCAAGTGCAGCTATGTGGAGACCAACGGCCGGGGGGTGAGTGGAAAGACCCCACCCTGAACCTCCACTCCAAGATATGAATGCCCCGTATGGGTTGCATTGATGATGTCACTTCTAGTGAGTCTTGTTGACAGTTGTAAGGGCGTCACCCTGGTAACATGTCAGCAATCTGTCTACAAACACTGATGTGGTGAAAACTAAGACCAACGGCGCAAACAGCAAGGACACCTGGGTTTTTATTGACCCAAAAATTAATATAAAAATCCAAAAGAAGGAACAAACCAGCCAGCCTATAAAAGATGTCAACTAAATATGACAATAATACTCAAAAGTATGACTTAACAAATCAAACCTAACTGAGGGCATCGTCTAGGCCAGGGGTCTGCAACCTTTTTGCCCGACTAGGATTCCTTTAGACTTTTAGTATGATGTTCTGGGAGAAGGGTCTATCTGCGGCTCGCAAGACAGGGGCGTGTCGTAGTGTGGGCGTGTCGTAGAGTGGGCGTGTCGTAGTGTGACGTTACTCGACGACACACCCACCAGGCCAATGAGAGCACGGTAAAATCTAGCCCTACCCCTGACCCTTCCCCTAAACCTAACCAGACCCACCCACACTACGACACGCCCACACTACGACACGCCCACACTACGACACGCCCACTGGGTTGCAAGCCGCAGATAGATACAATTGTGTTCTGGACACCTCATAGAAATAATCCTTGGTGGAAAAAAATACTATTACAATTATTCATCGCAAAATGCTATTTTATTAACAACTGACCTAACACAGTTACTCATGAGGATAACTTATATCGTGGTTTGGCCAAATAACAGGGAAAGATGACTAACAATAACTAAAGAAAGAGTAAAAAAAAAAAAAAAAAGAAAAGAAAAGCCGTAATCCAGTGGTAGAGCCTGATGAACCGGTGCACAGATTTGAGGCTCTTCAGTCTGTGACCACGTCTTTGCTCAACCAGGGAAAAAGCTCACCCATCCACAGCAACTCAAAACCAAAGAAGCAGATTTTAACTAAACATAATGCAAAATCCCTTCAGTTGTTGACGTGTGCACTCAGTAACAGCAGTGCAAGGTAGAAATGAGAGCTGCAAATGAATAATGCCAGATGTTTGCAAAGGAAAGCGTTTTGATAAATGAATGAGTGAAACTTTACCACTGAGGGGCTCAAGCCGCCACAGACATGCAAGAATGAAACATCTCATGGAAGTCAAACATTTAGTATTTTACGGCCCAGCTTCATGTTTTTTTTCCTGTGTATCACAGCTGCATTGCATTATGGGAAATCCATTGCACAGAATGGAAACTGGGGCTGTGTCCGAAAGTCCTCCCGACTCCCCCAACCCCTCATTCACTACATAGCGCACTATCTAGTGCACTCATTCTGCCTGCAATTCGGACACGAAGCTGACTTCTTTTTCCTCGCTGCAAATCACGCGATTACCAGCTGTCACCATGGCAACTACAGCGGCACCCTGGACGCATGAAAAGATGCAATTCCAAATCAAATCCGTAATTTTATATGATATTTTATTTTTCTGTTTTGTTTTGTTTTCCACCGCTCGATGTGTCCAACATCTCACGCCATTCAGCGCTCCTGACCGCAATGCATTGTGGTCTATATTGACCCGTCTAGGAACCATAGAGAAGGGTCTATCTGCGGCTCGCAAGACAGGGGCGTGTCTTAGTGTGGGCGTGTCGTAGTGTGGCGACACGCCCACCAGGCCAATGAGAGCACGGTAATATCTAGCCCTACCCCTGACCCTTCCCCTAAACCTAACCAGACCCACCCACACTACGACACGCCCACACTACGACACGCCCACTGGGTTGCAAGCCGCAGATAGATACATTTGTGGAACCATAGGGGATTATCACGCTTACCGGAAGTTCCCGGTATTTGGACACTTCCTCTTCCGGGTCATGTTAACAACAGCCGTTCCTGCTCTGTTATACTGTTTAAATCGGATAAACTCCAAACATACTTAATTTTTCATTGTAGACTAAAGTGATACTAAGGAAGAAGTGGATCAAAGCGATCAATTCGCCGCGGTGAAGGGCCGAACTTTATAATAAAATACACGTTTGTTTGTCGCCGGTGGGGCACAACACCGGCACTTCACAGCATGCTAGCATTAGCCAGCTAGCGTTTACTGACGTGCTTAACATTGTGCGTCTTAAAACACACAAACATCTGAAAATCGGGTCTGTACCCCCCCGTTTCCAGTGGAACAACTGGGGACTGCCAAGAAAGGAGACGCTTTCAGATGCTTGTGTGTTTTCAGCCGCACAAAGTTAGGCACGTCATCAAGTTGGCTAATGCTAACCTGCTAACAGTAGTCCGCCAGCTACTACTCTGTTAAACTTTGTAAATCGGATAAACGCCAATGCCAAGTTTTCATTCCAGACTGAAGTGATGCTAAGGAAGAAGTGGATCAAAACGACCGATTCGCTGCGGTGAAGGACCGAACTTTATAATAAAACGACACATGTTTGTTTGTGGCCGGCAGACTGCGCAGTCGTGTTAGCAGGTTAGCATTAGCCAGCTCGACAACGTGCCTAACTTTGTGCGGCTGAAAACACACAAGTATCTGAAAGCGTCTCCTTTCTTGGCAGTCCCCAGTTGTTCCACTGGAAACGGGGGGTACAGACCCGATTTTCAGATGTTTGTGTGTTTTAAGACGCACAATGTTAAGCACGTCAGTAAACGCTAGCTGGCTAATGCTAGCATGCTGTGAATTGCCCGTGTTGTGTCCCACCGGCGTCAAACAAACGTGTGTTTTATTATAAAGTTCGGCCCTTCACCGCGGCGAATCGATCGCTTTGATCCAGCTTTTGATCCAGTATCACTTCAGTCTAGAATGAAAACTTAAGTATGTTTGGAGTTTATCCGATTTAAACAGTATAACAGAGCAGGAACGGCTGTCGTTAACATGGCCCGGAAGAGGAAGTGTCCAAATACCGGGAACTTCCGGTAAGCGTGATAATCCCCTATTGAAGCTCACTAATTTTTAAGATGCATTGTGGGTAATTTTGAATGCACTACTTTTTTCTTTCTGGCGATTCGGACACCCCTACAAAATGGTGTGATCCCTATGTTGGGAATAGGGTGGACATTCAGACACAGCCATGGTTTTCCGTTCCAGAAAGAGAATCTGTTACCATGGTAACTGACTCCGTGAAGTAAACCTGTTCGCTGGCAGGTTCTCTATGAGAAACTCCACCTGTTTCCTCGTCCTGAACCAGCTGTCACCGATGGGTTGCCCCTAGCAACATGATCCCAGAGATTCAGAGGCTTAATTAATACACAATATTTATGCAGGAAGGATTTTCTGATGTCCAATAGATGATCTGCTCCCATCGAGATCTATCTCCATGCTTGTTTTCCTCCAGTGGGATTGTGGTTAAATAAAACTCCAGATTTTGTTCTATCCACCAATATTTTAACCCACATGCTCCAGTTTTAATCAGGTTGAATATCCAGTTAGTGGACCAGTTGATTCCAGCTTCCACATTGACTCGGGCAGCAGTTTTCTCCCATGATGCATTTCTCTCTGAGTAGCAGCAGTCTCCCCTTTTTCCAGAATTTCTATTTGTATTCCTTGCACACTGCTGAAGGAACCTCTTGCTCCAATGGGGTGAAGTAACTGGTACAATTTTTGTCAACGGTTTCCATGGTGACTCCAGGTGTCAGAGCTCCATTGATGATAGGTTTTTATGGTGGTTCCTGACTCTGGGTAAAGGTACTCAGAGTTGATGGAAATGACTCAAAGCAGCTGATCTGGAACTAAAAATTCAGTTTGCTGAACCTTCTTTCTGAAACAGACCCTTCACACTGAAACCAAGAGCAAACATAAAAGAAAAAGATACTGTAACACATGAAATGACCAGTTTAGACTCATTCATTGTGAAGTTCCAGGCTGAACAGTCCTGTGGGAATCATCTGATACCAATAATCTGGTAGGCAACAGCGGCTCATTGTGACAGTCTGGTTCTGATCCATCACTCTTTTGTATCCCCAAAAGATTTCTATGCACCATAGTGTGTACCTGTGTGTAAATGTCACCTCTGCTTGCAGCACGGTGTTGTCACACCGCTCCGCTCCCTTTATACACCATGGATAAAAATCATCTCCAGCTGATTTCTTTCCTTCTCTGGATTCCTCCCTGCAGTGTTGCTCATGTTCTCAGCCTCATTCTGCTGCCTCCACAGAAACTGGTGGAAATTAAACTGACAATATTTGTTGGTGTCTCCGATTCCGTTTGGTTGCTCATTCACTCTGGGTTTAGTTTTAGTGTAAAAGATGAATTCAGATTCAGAAGACTTTATTGTCATTGTACCGGCATCCCAGTGCAATGAAATTCTGTTTTCAGCACAACCTGTCCAAGATTATACAGACAGTAGACACAATACAAACAGAACCGGGTGCAGCCACATGAGCAGTGCACCTGTTTGCAGATTCATGATGAAAGGGAGACATTGACACCCCCCCTACAGGGAATGTATCTTTAAGTGAAAAAAAACACACCTCAATACAATTAAACAAATATTCTGACAGGTTACAACATCATAGACACATCTGTAGTGGAGGGGGGGGTGGGGCTAGATCTCCCTCCCAGCAAAGCGAGGTCGCAGCTTCTTCGAGCACATCCATCATCCCCACTGTCAGGGAGTGGGAATGGAGTTAGTTTGTATATAAAACATCCTTTATCCAGTCTGTCCGTGGATGGTGTTGGTTCTGTAACAGAACACTGTACAGGTCACTGATATCTGTAACAAAAATAATAATGATACCTAATAACTGTTTTCCAGATGGATGTGTACAAGCAGCCTGTGACTGACCCATCCAAGGGGTCAAAAAGAGGTCGTTTATCTCTGAGGAGGAACTCTGACGGGTTCTTGGAGACGGTAGAGAGAGGAGCTGGGAAACCAGAGGAGGTCAGTAGATGTATGGACACAAATACTGGTTTTTCCCTTCATAAATAAATAAATAAAAACCATACCTCTTTTTTCTTTGTTTTCTAACCCAAAGTGAAAAATCGGATAATGAACAGTCATCTGTTTCCTTTCATCTGACGAAAGTCACATGACCCAGAAGTTCTCCCTGCTGCGTATGTGCACTGTTGACTACATGTCCAGAACTGTTAAATTCTAATGGTCATCATGATGAATCCATCCAGAATTAAGTATTTCCAGACGTGAAAACTGATGAGGTGAAATGTTTTCATTCCCTCCCATACAGTAGCTGTAGATGCAGAACAGCCGGATTGATGGTTTCTGGTTGGACAACAGTTTCCTCCATCTATGGACGCTTGCAGCTCTCTGACATGAGTTGAATCGACTGTTTAACTCCTGGATGTTACATTAGAGAAGCTTTTAGTGTCGGAGGTGAATTCTCAGCACACGGCTCCATTTAAATTCAGGCCTGTGGAGACCAGGTTTAAATTATTAAGTACAGCCGTGATTAACACTGATGTTGAACACCAAATCTAAACAAACAGCCTGTTATTCATTACTTATTAAACACTCTCCTATTGACTTCTTCTTTATTGATATGTCCATCTTCCTTTCTCTTAGTAGCAAGGAAAATAATTTTGTTTTCTTTAGTTTTTCTGCGTGTGATTGTAATTTGCGGTGCAAAGGATCAATAAACTCAGTTTGGATCAGATCATGGTTTTTGATTCATCAACCTGATCAATTTTCAGATAAGCAAAAGGAGAAAGGACAAGACAAATTGAACCCTCCATTTATTTATTTACGTGTTTCTGCCCATTGAAAACATTCAACTCAAGACTCATTTTACTCAATTTCACATAAAAACAAATTAATGATGAAGAAATTATGATAATGGGATTAGGAACAGATGACAAGATAGCAGGGTCACATGTGATGTTTCCAGTTCATGTGATAACAGCCATGATAAAGGGGGAAAACAGAGAGAAATGCAAAACAATGTGCATCGATCCATCTTGTATTGAGCCAAATATTTGATATTTCAGATAGAAACATCAGTTTATGTATGAAGGAAAAAAAATGGAGTGATATCTGAAACTGAACAGAAACTGCTTTAGAGCAGGTTCAGAGTCCAGCATCAGTTTCCATGGTGATCAACATCAGTCAAAGTGTGGATTAGTTAGGGCTGGGCAATATACCAGTATGATGGAGAAAGATATATCTACATACACCATTATATCTCGATGTTAGTTGTGCAATTGTTTTGACAAACTTCTGACAACAAAGGTGTCATTTGATTATTTAAACTGTCTGGAAGACGATCCTTCCCAAGACTTCTACAAAGATCATAAATGATCAGCCAGCTATCTTGAATTATGTCGACTTAACAAACATTTCTAACCAGTGTTTTGTCAGTTCATATCGGTCCATATCGCCCAGCCCTAGGATTATTATCAGTTAGATTGTGGATCAGCATCAGTTGCCATGGTGATCAACATCCATTACCATGATGATCAATTGACTGAGTCAACTCAATGTTTCATTTTCAACTCTGTTTTTGATAAATCCCATTGAAAGGTTGTAAAATGCTTTAATCTGGCAGATAATAGAACAGTGATGGTTCCTTGGTCATATGACTTCTGGCCACTTTTTTCTGTTTTGTACCTCTTTTTTATGCTTCATTATCCAATTTTTTATTTCAAGTTAAAAAGGAAAAACTGTTTTTCTGTTAAACATATTAAAATTAGGATGTCAAGTACACATACGTAAATAAATTGCAGTTAAAAACTGAATTTCCTGTAAGTCCTCCTCCCTTTTATTTTGCTTTATTTTCCCTTTAAATTATAATGGGAATTTTTCATTCATTCATATACATGATTATTTATGCCAATCAGTTTTGCAGAATTGGAACATTTGCAGTAATTCATATATTCAGATATCAAACGGCTCAAAATAAGTTTAGAGACTGACTGTGACCATCAGAGGTTTCAGGGATGGCTTTTCTTATATCCAAACAGACAAATCTCTGCATTCTGGTTTTACTTTACTCCGAGGAGTAGTGATAAGTAACTTCCATCATTATTTCCATTATCTGTTTAGCCATGTTTTCTACAGGCTTTGTGCATGTTCACAGAAAAAAATGGGTGTTTCACATTATGTGACTCCTGCTTAATGGAGCGGTATAAAAAACCTGAAAATCCTGCAGAAAAAAAGCTGCTAAAATTAAGACGAGAGAGAAACTACTGGTTGTTGAGATCAAATGAATCAATCCTACTGTTTCTTTTCACAGCAGCTGCTCATACATCTGAAGCCTTCAACCCCTGAACACTCTAACATGATTTTACCAAAATCACTCGTCACCAGCTCGAAGTAAATTATCACATATTTAGACCGGTTTTAATCAATATTCTGATCTATATGAGGTCAAATATGCGACAAAATCTAGAGACATATAACTCATTCTGCATCACCTCCCGAAAACATGGGAAGGGGCTCAGCTGTTAGTGACATTGCTGCAGGTTTGGATATTTAACATGATTCTCCATCTGAGAATCTTCATTCACCAAAATGACAGATTTTATTTGGATGAAAACCCAGGAGAGAAACGCTGAGAAGATATCAGTAAATCAACATTATGGAGATTTAAAATGTCAACATCTGATTAACACCTAAACATGGTGAATGCGCTGACTTTTAACGTGACGGTTATCTGAGTCATCTGACATTTCTTCAATGTAAACAAATCGTTTTTAATCATTTTCACTTATCGCTTATCCGGTGTTCCAAGTCTGCCATCTAGGACGTTATCAGTGGAATATTTGACAGTTTCAGCCCAAAACTCTGAACAGAAACTGCTCGGAGCAGGATATGAGTCCATCCTCAGTTACCATGGTGATGACTTTCCTGTTGCTATCCGATAGTTCCAGCTACAGGATTCCAGCCAAGGTCCACCTCTGTTTGCCCTGCAGGAACCAAAGGCAGAAATCTTAGATGTAGAAGGACCTTGGTATGGAGGTAGTACCCCGAACCTCTGAGGTGGGGCTTGCAGAGCTAATCATTTCTGATTGGTCACATATGGACCAGTAAGTGCTATGGTCTAAAAACAAATCCAGGGAGTGTGAGACTGAAAGGTTGTGTATCAGAGTTGTACTCTCACCAGATATAACTGTATACAGTTGTGTGAAAAAGTGTTTGCCTTCTTCCTGATTTCTTATTTTTTTGCATGTTAGTCACACTTATGTTTCAGACCATCAAACAAATTTAAAAATTTGACAAAGATAACACAAGTAAACACAAAATGCCATTCCATTTACCACAGCAAGTCTTCCAGGTCCTGAAGCAGCAAAACAGCCCCAGACCATCACACTACTACCACCATATTTTACTGTTGCTATGATGTTCCTTTTCTGAAATGCCGTGCTACTTTTACGCCAGATGTAATGGGACCTACACCTTCCAAAAAGTTCAACTTTTGTCTCGTCAGTCCACAGAGTATTTTCCCAGAAGTCTTGGGGATCATCAAGATGCTTTCTGGGTAAACTGAGACGAGCCTTTATGTTCTTTTTGCTCAGCAGTGGTTTTGGTCTTGGAACTCTGCCATGCAGGCCATTTTTGCCCCCCAGTCTTTTTCTGACGGTGGAGTCATAAACACTGACCTTAATTGAGGCAAGTGAGGCCTGTAGTTCTTGGATGTTGTTCTGGGGTCTTTTGTGACCTCTTGGATGAGTCGTCGCTGTGCTCTTGGGGTAATTTTGGTCAGCCGGCCACTCCTGGCAATTACTTTGTTTCTCATTTTTTCCTGAATTTCTTTGGATCGCAGCATGGAGTCTAGCTTTTGAGCTTTTTCTACTTAACTTTGTCAGGCAGGTCCTATTTAAGTGATTTCTTGATTGGGAACGGGTGTGGTGGTAATCCGGCCTGGGTGTGGCTAGAGAAATTTAACTCAGCTTTTCAAAGATGTGATGAACCACAGTTAACTTGTGTTTTAACAGGGAGGGCAATAATTTTTTCACACAGGGCCATAAATGTTTTGATTTTTTTCCCCCCTTACTGCTAAAAATCTTCATTTAAAAACTGCATTTTATGTTTACTTGTGTTATCTTTTCTAATATTTAAATTTGTTTGATGATCTTAAACATTTAAGTGTGACAAACATGCAAAAAAATAAGAAATCAGGAAGGGGGCAAACACTTTTTCACAAAACTATATGTAAATATCTTGTTGCGATTTGATATCGGTATATCGCCCACCCCTAGGTCAGAGCAGACTCTACTTCTTAAGAAAGCAGAGTTCAGTCATGTTTGCACCAAGACGTTTCATATCTTCAGATTCTTAAAGAAGCTGAACGATCCAGAATTTCTGGTTCTGGTCTGAAGACGGATTTTTCATTTAATTTCCCTCTCAGCATTTTATTTCCACCTCTTCGACTTGGCTCGTAAAATCTGCCTGACTTTAATTTTGGGGGAAAAAAGTCAGGAATATGTTGTGGGAGCTGCAGAATGAGACGGAGCTCAGAGGTGTAACCTGAAAGTAGTTACATAAAACATTTGTTTCTGATTGTTTCACAGCTGTTAAACTCTCAGGGAAATGTGGAACATGAACAGATGAGCACTTCTCCTCGGCAGAGTGAGGCTGTGGCAATATTCAGTGCGCTTAATGATGTTATCTTGACCCTCTGGGAGGAAGATGTTGCAGAAATCAGGGCTGAAATGATCTTTCAGCTTGTTCTGTTGTGGTTGCTGCAGGTCAGAAAGCAGCCTGTATGTTCTCATCAAACAGCAGCAGGCTGATGGCTGAAGTCCAAACCCCAGAACCAGCATCATGCCATCATCTCATTCTGGAGAAAATGCCTGAATCCTCCCCTCTGAGTGGAAGACCAGCTGTGCCTTATGGCCTGTTTAATGAATGTTGAATAAAAGCTCAGGGATCATCAGAGGCAGGTTTTTCAAGGCAAAGCAGGTTTCCTTCTACATCACATTCACCTGCAAGACAACTTGAAGGGCTTTACATAGAACACTAAAAGCAAGGTGCAAAAATAATACTAAAAAGCACATTTAATACATAAAATCAAAATTAAGACTTTCAAAGTTCCAAAAGGATTTTGGATAAAGTTGAATGCTTATTGAGACCAAAGCCCTTTTGTTAATAATGCTTAAGTACAGACACTTGCACAGCATTTTATCAGCATATTGTAGCATATTACACAGTACAATGATACTAAATTGCTCTCATAATAGATCAACATAAACTATATATAATACATAATGGTACATAATGGACAATGCAGTTGCTTTCAACTTATTACTTCATATCTTTTAAACTTTATTATCTTTAATAACGTGTTTAAATTGTCCTATTGTTTGACACGTTTTTATGTCTTTACAGCAGCTCCTCCATAACTGAACCCTCACATTTGTTCTCACAGCTGGTTTTATAAGCATACGGTATGCTCCTCTCAGTCTGAATTTGCTCTCCCATCATCAGAAAAGCTTTCGATTGTTTGGCAGTTGAAGATTTTTAACTTTGTACGTGATTTGAGCTATTTAAAATTTGACCAAGTCTTCAGTTTTCAGTTCTTTCAGCTTGATTAACAGTTTGATGGTTCTGGAGTGGTTTAGTGATTTACTCTTATGGCATTTAAGAAGAATGTCAGATAAAAAAACTGTGACAATGACTCATCAAACTGGCATTTAAAAAGGTAAAATGATTTTGAATCATTAACTATTTGATCATTTTTATTATGAATGAGGTTGATTGAAAGATTTAAGGTGAAAAAGTTGAATAAAAATTTAACAAAGCAGTTTTTGGAGGACATTTTTGTCCTGTAATGGTGAGAGAGGCTACTAAATTATGGACCTGACACGTTTTTTTTTTTTTTTTTTTTTTTTTAAAGCAACTAATAATGCATCAATTTTATTATCAATTTGTATTTTTATTTTAAGACTGATCTTTAAATAAAATCCCTAGCCACTCAAAATCTATTATGTTAAATAACACATTTTTTATGGAGTTTTTCCCATAAAAACAGTGACATCATGTCATGAATTACACAGCCCGGCCAAAAAAAAAGTCTCCAACAAAAAAAAGGTCAAACATTTAACATTTCGTTGGACCACCTTTAGCTTTGATTGCGGCAGCATTCGCTGTGTTTCCAGAAGCTTCTGCAATGTCACCAGATTTATTTGCATCCAGTGTTGCATCAATTTTTCATCAAAATCTTGATGATGATTGTAGAGTCTGACCACAGCACATCCCAAAGATTCTCAATGGGGTTCAGGTCTGGACTCTGTGGGGGCCAATCCATGTGTGAAAACGATGTCTGATGATCCCTGAACCATCTTTCTCAATCTGAGCCCTATAAATTCTGGCACGGTCATCTTGGAATATGGCCGTGCCATCAGGAAAGAAACATCCATTGATGGAATAACCTGCTCATTCAGTATATTCAGGTATCAGCTGACCTCATTATCTGAGCTCATACTGTTGCTGAACCTGGACCTGAGCAACTGCAGCAACCCCAGATCATCACACCGCCCCCACAGGCTCATACAGTAGCACTAGGCATGATGCTGCATCACTTCATCTGCCTTTCCGGCCACATTTCTTCCTGGAAGACGATGGTCCACTATCCTTCCAGTTTTTCATAATACGTTTGACTGTTCTGAACCCAGTTTTAGTAGTTTCTGCATTTCCTTAGATGTTTTCACCTCTTGATGCCAATGATTTGACCCTTCTCAGACAGACTAACATCTTTTCCAAGACCACGGATGTGTCTTTCCACATGGTTGTTTAGGAAATGAGAAGCAACTCATTGCACCAGTTGGGGTTAAATAATTTGTTGCCAGCTGAAAGATAATCGCCCATGCAGTAATTATCCAATAGGAGGCTCGTACCTATTTGCTTAGTTAAATCCAGGTGGCGACTTTTTTTTGGGCCAGGCAGTGTATTATGTACTGTATTTGGTAGTTTTGATTAGGACTGAAGTTGATTGAGCAGTTTGAGAGAAAAAATTGTAAAAACTATTTACCTTATTTTGCCCTGCCCACTTCTAAACGTCCTCGTCTTCCAGGATTCTGTTGACATTTCCGGTCGCTAGCTGCGACTCTTCAGTTACATTGAAAAACACGGTCACCCATGTAGCGAGATCCAGCGACTCATCTGGGAAGAAACTTAGGTTAAAGTCCACAGAGGGGGTGGATGGATGAGGATTTTGAATATTAAGAGTGAAAAATGTGGTACTCTGTTGTAAACTCGATCAGCATGTAGTAAACGTCACACACAGATCAGAAGAGAGATGAGATGTGTGATCTGTCTTTTATTAGTCAAGTGTGTGGCGTTAAATCTGTGCAGGTTAGAAGAGTCCAGTAACATGTGCCAGTATTTAAGACGTCACCCTCTGTAGGTTTTGCTTCGTATCGTAGCATAGTAATAAATAAAAAATAATAATTCCCCTGTTGCTAAAATGACTGCCAAATTCAGATTCTGAGTTATAAGTAATGAAATGAATAAATCTGCATGAGCTCGGTTTGAAAGTATGAGTTGGTCTGAACATGACAGGTCGCTGAGATCATTTCAACAGGCTGAGATCAGGTTGCTGCAGAGATGTTACACAGACCAGCTGATATTAAAATATTATGTACTCAGTAAAAAAGACACTGTGAGATTTAAAAGGGGGAAAAAAGGAGAGTTCTTTTATAAGATAAACGATTCAAGCGATGATGGCATACTTACTGTATTTACAGGGAGATAACAACCCTAACAGCGGCCTGCAATATTCGGTCTGTTTGTTGCCATGATCGATACAAATGTTAATCTCTTTCTGCAGATGTTGTGACAGCCTCTAACAGCAGAAATAATCCTAGTCATGGTTAAAGAACCGTTTCATGTCATTGATGCACTGGTGGAAATTGCTATGAATGTGAATGCAACCAGAAATGTCAAAACAACCGGAAGTCAGATCGCGCCACCCTCGCAAGTTCCCCAAAATAAGGTGAGCAGATCTGCCATGTTTCTGAGAGGGGACTTTTTTGTCCACTAATGACCTGAAAGGTCAAAATTTCAAGTTTCTTCAACCTATTTATAGAAAAAAAAAAAAACACCCCCCAAAATTCTATAATTATCCACAAGGGTAAAAATACCTTGGAGGTATTTTGTTTAAAGACCCACAACAGAACTTTTCGAAGTTTTCTCAGTTTTCTAGCATCCATCCGTGATTCACTCCAGCCAGGAAAAGACAGTCTTATCTTGACTCTTGTCCTGTCCCTTCCTCTCATTCTAGTCCTCTCTTCCTCCAAGTAGCACCAAGCTGCAGCTGGAGCCACTACAAACCACGCCCACCGTAGGAATGAGAGGAACCTAACCCTAATGACCACCCGCCCACGTCACTATAAACCACGCCCACCGTAGATATGAGAGGAACCTAACCCTAACCCCTAATGACCACCCGCCCACGTCACTATAAAGCACGCCCACCGTAAGGAATGAGAGGAACCTAACCCTAACCCTAATGACCACCCGCCCACGTCACTATAAACCACGCCCACCGTAGGAATGAGAGGAACCTAACCCTAACCCTAATGACCACCCGCCCACGTCACTATAAACCACGCCCACCATAGGAATGAGAGGAACCTAACCCTAATGACCACCCGCCCACATCACTATAAACCACGCCCACCGTTGGAATGAGAGGAACCTAACCCTAACCCTAATGACCACCCGCCCACGTCACTACAAACCACGCAGGGGAAAGAGGGAACAAACCCTAAACCACCCGCCCATTTCACTATAAACCACGCCCACCGTTGGAATGAGAGGAACCTAACCCTAACCCTAATGACCACCCGCCCACGTCACTACAAACCACGCCCACCGTAGGAATGAGAGGAACCTAACCCTAATGACCACCCGCCCACGCATCACTATAAACCACGCCCACCGTAGGAATGAGAGGAACCTAACCCTAATGACCACCCGCCCACGTCACTACAAACCACGCCCACCGTAGGAATGAGAGGAACCTAACCCTAATGACCACCCGCCCACGTCACTATAAACCACGCCCACCGTTGGAATGAGAGGAACCTAACCCTAACCCTAATGACCACCCGCCCACGTCACTACAAACCACGCCCACCGTAGGAATGAGAGGAACCTAACCCTGATGACCACCCGCCCACGTCACTATAAACGACGCCCACCGTAGGAATGAGAGGAACCTAACCCTAACCCTAATGACCACCCGCCCACGTCACTACAAACCACGCCCACCGTAGGAATGAGAGGAACCCTAACCCTATGACCACCCGCCCACGTCACTATAAACCACGCCCACCGTTGGAATGAGAGGAACCTAACCCTAACCCTAATGACCACCCGCCCACGTCACTATAAACCACGCCCACCGTAGGAATGAGAGGAACCTAACCCTAACCCTAATGACCACCCGCCCACGTCACTATAAACCACGCCCACCGTAGGAATGAGAGGAACCTAACCCTAACCCTAATGACCACCCGCCCACGTCACTACAAACCACGCCCACCGTAGGAATGAGAGGAACCCTAACCCTAATGACCACCCGCCCACGTCACTATAAACCACGCCCACCGTAGGAATGAGAGGGAACCTAACCCTAATGACCACCCGCCCACGTCACTACAAACCACGCCCACCGTAGGAATGAGAGGAACCTAACCCTAATGACCACCCGCCCACGTCACTACAAACCACGCCCACCGTTGGAATGAGAGGAACCTAACCCTAACCCTAATGACCACCCGCCCACGTCACTACAAACCACGCCCACCGTAGGAATGAGAGGAACCTAACCCTGATGACCACCCGCCCACGTCACTATAAACGACGCCCACCGTAGGGAATGAGAGGAACCTAACCCTAATGACCACCCGCCCACGTCACTACAAACCACGCCCACCGTAGGAATGAGAGGAACCCCCTAACCCTAATGACCACCCGCCCACGTCACTATAAACCACGCCCACCGTTGGAATGAGAGGAACCTAACCCTAACCCTAATGACCACCCGCCCACGTCACTACAAACCACGCCCACCGTAGGAATGAGAGGAACGTAACCCTAACCCTAATGACCACCCGCCCACGTCACTATAAACCACGCCCACCGTAGGAATGAGAGGAACCTAACCCTAACCCTAATGACCACCCGCCCACGTCACTACAAACCACGCCCACCGTAGGAATGAGAGGAACCTAACCCTAACCCTAATGACCACCCGCCCACGTCACTATAAACCACGCCCACCGTAGGAATGAGAGGAACCTAACCCTAACCCTAATGACCACCCGCCCACGTCACTATAAACCACGCCCACCGTAGGAATGAGAGGAACCTAACCCTAATGACCACCCGCCCACGTCACTATAAACCACGCCCACCGTAGGAATGAGAGGAACCTAACCCTAACCCTAATGACCACCCGCCCACGTCACTATAAACCACGCCCACCGTAGGAATGAGAGGAACCTAACCCTAACCCTAATGACCACCCGCCCACGTCACTACAAACCACGCCCACCGTTGGAATGAGAGGAACCTAACCCTAACCCTAATGACCACCCGCCCACGTCACTACAAACCACGCCCATTTCACTATAAACCACGCCCAGTTTCACGACACACCTCTGGGTCTGTGGCTGCAGTTGGGTATAATTTCTTCCTCTGGTCATGCTTCCTTGCGTTATTTTGCCGAATCTGCCATGGTGCACGTTCAGAACACCCCCTGTGTTCATGTCTGGTTCATATCCGTTTGCTAGCAAGTGACGCGGTGTCACCAATAGTCAGCTGCAACGTCACAGTTACATACTGCAGTTTCTGAGCCTTGGGTTGCTGCTGGGCAGTGATGGCTTGAAAATGTGCGTAACGAATGTTGGTGTGCCATCAAAACGAGTCAAACGCAAATTTTAAGGCCAAACAGTTACGTTGTGTGTCTTTAAGACGTTGACAAAGACGGTTCCAGAGCTGTCTGGACTTTCTGTCCCTGTTGGACTGAAGCTGCAGAGATGATGGAAACGTTTCAAATGAAGCTAAATGCAGCTCCATTTTGCTGAGTCATGGCAGCATTTCCCCTGTGACTGACTGATAATGCTTGCTGTGCTCTCTGCAGGACCTGCTGGTGACTGTTTTTGAGAACGGCAGCCTGATTCAGGACTACTCCCTGGAGGAGATCAGGAAGAACGCCCGGCTGCAGGAGGAGGAGCTGAAGCCCGTCTTCTACAACCACAAACAGGAGCTGCTGCTGCACAATCACATCATCAACGGTGCTCATTAAACGCAGCGTGGCGCTCTGAAAGACGCTTGTCGGTATTGATGCAGAGGAAAGCCGTCTCCTGCCCCACCACCTTCATCCTGGGAGCCTGATCGCAGCGTAGTCTTCAGGTATCTGCCTCCGTCACTTCCAGCTGCTGCAGGACGAACACGGAACCATCCTGTCAAACCGAAGCTCAGGGTCCGATCCAATAAGCTACCTTCTTGTTCACTTCTGTCCTCCCTGGATTTGTGGATTTAATGTCAACACTGGAGCAAAAACACACCCCTTGAAGCGTGTTTAAAGCTATTTTTATAGTAATATCCTGCATCTGAGTAGCGTCAGAAACCTCCACGTGTTCTGATCTGAGATTTCTCTCTCTGAATGTTCAAGACGGCCCAGAAAATCATCTTCATGACACTTCCATGAAACCATGACACGGTGGAGATCTCACGTCTGCTTTCATATCACTCTCTGCCTTTTTCTGCTGGTTCTGTTCCACTGTTATAGATGTGCTCATTAACACTGAGCAGCACTGCCTGCCAAGAAACACACCGTGCTGCACAGAAAGCCACACACAATCAAGCCAGGATGGTGCCGACCCGTCTCGCAAGTAAAAATCACCTTGTTGTCATAGGAACGCACTGTGAAGGCGTCCTGAAGATGCTCTGATCAGTCACTGACTTCTCTGCCACGCATCACCTTTACAAACGAGGTTCAAGGTGGCAAAACCGAATGCGTCTCTGTTTATACCCGTCACTACAACCGGATAAAAATGATCAAAATGTTTTCAAATTCTAAATTCTCAATCATCGTTCATATATGCAGAGTCAGACTGTTATTTAATCATATAAACTTTGCAGAAAGAGCCGGTTATCAGTTTTTGGTGGACCACTTCTTTGTCCTAACAATGATGCTGTTGAGTCTTATTGAGAAATGGACTTTACGTACAGTCGTCCTTAAATTTATTCATACCCACCAATGAAAGAAGGAAAAAAAATTCCATCATGATCTCATCTTTTTTCTTTTTTCTTGGATCGATTATCAAACATATTTATCCCAAAATACTCAATCAATCTTAATTGAGAGAAGTTGTATTTATTTCACAAAAACCCACAAACACCACATTTTATCTTTAGTAGAGTAACTAAAATGATGAGTTTCAGTAGAAACGCCACACCTGTCCATCCCAGCTTCAAACCATCATATCTCTGGTTTCTGTGGTCTATTGCCAAGAAAAAACCAGGACTGGGTTTCAGATCTGAATAAGGCTGCCACGATTAGTCGATTAATCGACTAAAAGTTTGGACACAGTTGATTAATCGACTAATCGTCGACTATCAAAGTAGTCTGCAGCTAAATTTCATAATCAACTAATCATTTATTGTTTATAAGCTTTGTTTTTCCTTTCTAAATTTCCACTGTACCTTCCGCTGCCTTGTCCGCCTTTCTGTGGTTGACCCATGTACATAGTCGTAGCTATCAGGGTCAGCTTTCCTTAAACTGTTTATTGACATAAATAAACACACACACTATCAATTGAAAGTTTGGACATGTTTTTTTTACCAACTCTTTCTGCTAAGTATATATAGACAGTAAACTTAAGTGTCTTCATCCTGTTAGATGTGAATGCGTTGCATGTTGGAGCTGTGGCATCTCTGTCTGAGTAAATGTACATTTAACGACAGTCTGTGAAGGTTTGCGGTGATGTCAGAACTTTTGGATTCTTCCAAACCAAATAAGAAGTCTTCGAACTTTAATGAATGGTACTTTTTATTAGTAATATCTGAGTAGTTTCCCATTTCATTTTCTATGTTTTAAAGCGAAAGGATCTCACACCTCCAAACTTTATTGGATCTAAATGGTTTTCGCACTTTTTATGTTGATTCAATTAATCAGAAATAATTTGTTTGCTTGGATAAATATGAGGCAATGGTGGTTATTAAACAGCCATCACCAGATGTTCTGCACAACTGGATTATGTGTCAAATATACTTTGGAGTTATTATGAAATCAGTTTGAAGTAGGAGCCATCCGGAGGGAGGAAGATGACGTAAACTGGACATTCAGGTTCCCAAAGCATCTCATCACTTATTTTGTGATCAAATTAAGTTTTTACGTACCATCATTTCCTCTGCCTGCCTTGCTTCCTTTTTTTAATTTTCTATTTCTTATTTAATTTCCCAGAATGCCTTTCAACAACTTCTTTGTTTGGCCTGAGTAGTTTTTATAAATCCCTGTATAGATGTGCATTAATGAGGAAAATGTGTGTGATCATCAGCCAAATATTTTCCCAACAGACCAGTGTTTCCTGCTTTTTGTTTCAGACGGACATAAAACAGAAAATGTGAATCCTGTTGGAGCCAAATGAAAACAATCACACCTGCAGTAACCCTTGTGGGTCGTTTTAATTTACTTCCATTTCAGGTCCTTAGGAGGACATTAGTCTTCTCTGCAATAAAGAACGATTGATTGACATGCCCCCCTTTTTTTTTCTGCTCATATCACAATCAACTTCAATCCTGATCAAAATGACCCAATTTATAGTTATTCGGGTTATTTCAGCCCTTTTAACAGCAAACACACAGTTATTTTCAATACAATTGATTTTGGTTGGCTGGATATTTTATATAAAGATCAGTCTCAAATATATTATAAATTAGTAATGACACAGATTTTGATGCATTTTTTAAGATCATTTTTTTCTCGCTGTCAGATTTATAATTTAGTAGCCTTTTGAATAATTACTAGTCAAAAAAGAATCCCCACTAAAACAAAACTGATCCCCCCCCCCCCCCCCCCCCCCACACCCACACCCACCCCTCAAATCTTCTAATCAACTCTAGTCCTGATCAAATCTACCAAATATATGATTATTCAAATATTTCACTTTTTAAATTAGGGATGCACGATATAATTGGCCCCCTATTGGTATCGGCCTTAAAACTAAATATCGGACATCAGCCACCCCACCGATGTTTAACCGATATTTAACGGATCAGCCCGCTGTTTCTAAAGTCTGAAAAAACTCCAAAGTCATCTTCTAAAACTTCTTTTTTGCAGACTTTAAAACTTCTAAAGACTAGGGGTGGGAAAAAATATTGATACATTGAAATATCGCAATATTTTGATATGCTGATATATTGACATTTAAAAATGCAGTATCAGTCTATTTTACTAATGAAATCTCACAATATTTTGTTGTTCCGTTATGAAATCTCACGAGAATTCACGAAAATTTTGCAATATTTTCATATGCTGATATATTGACATTCAAAATTCCGGTATCAATCTATTTTACTAACAAAATCTTGCGATATTTCATCGTTCTGTTATGAAATGTGGGTGAATTCCCTATTGACCCTCATTTCATCTGACTCCTTTTGCAGAGGCTACGCATCTGTTAAGCAATAACCCGGGTATATCATAAGTATATAATGATATCTCTGAAAGTCTTCACTCACTGGATGATAAGGCTTGAGCCCACCTGTGGCTGAACTCCCACAGGGTGGAAGAACGGACGGATGCTCCGAAGTGGGTTACGACGCTTTATTTAAGACTGTTACAACTTATACAGGAGTAAGATATGTCAGATATTCACGGACCCAGATCAGCACAGCTGTTTGCCACAGAGAGTTATTGTGTGTCTTGTTTCCTTTCTCTCGATTCTTGATTTCTCATTCCCCAAAACAGCTGGGGTGTTTCCTAAATACTCAGCTGGCTCGTATTGCATTGTGGGAAATGTAGTGCACTAACTTCGGGTCTGTCATTAAAACACAGACTATTCCTAAGCTTCCTGACTACAATTAAACTGGTATTACTAAATTCTCTTAGTAATCTTGCAAGAATTCACGAAAAATTTTGCGATTTTCATATGCTGATATCATATTGACATTTCAAAACGCGGTGTTCTATTTTACTAACACAATCTCGCGAGAATTCACAAAATATTGCAAGAGTTTTTAAAAGAACAATGATTTGAACAATTTGAATATCAATTTCAAATTGGCATATGAAAATGTCGGGATATTTCAGTGTATCGATATTTTTTCCCACCCCTATTTTTCAAAGTGTCGGAAACTGATAAGAAAACTGCTCTTTGCAATGACTGCTGATTTTTTTTCAGCATTAATATCGGTGTCGATATTAGTTATCGGCCACATGAGGTTTAAAATATCGGCATATCTGATATCGGCCAAAATTCCAATATCGTGCATCCCTATTTTAAATGCCAGTTTTATGACACCATAGTGTTGGTAAGTTTTGTCTTTAGCAGTGGTTCTCAAACTTTTTTTTGCAGGGCCCCCTTTTCATTGGAAATTATATTGTCAAGCCCCCCATCCCACCACCGCTACCACATGCACCCAAACATTAACCATGGGATACATGAAAAAATGCACTGCATTTGGTGGGTGGGTGGGTGGGGGGGGGGGGGGGGGGCGATGCCTTTTGAGTCATCATCATTTGTCCATTAGTACTTTGAAGAATATGCCCATTTTTTGTTAGAAGTACAAAGACTAAAGGCCTGGCTGGGGCCCCCTGACAGAGTCCTGAGCCCCCCCTGGGGGGCCCACCCCCCAGTTTGAGAACCACTGGTCTATAGGGTTTTAAACTGAAGTGTTTCCTTTTTAAAAAAGAAAATGATCTGTAATTACCGTTCCATGTTCCCACTGACACCTCAGTCATCTGACGTGTGTTGTGACGTGTCTATCAGCTGATGGTATCCTGAGGTGGCAGAGGGCGTGGCCAGGAAGGCGCCACCCAGCAGAACTGCCCCCAACCAGTTTCCAATGTCCCTTTCACATCAGCACCTACGTAGCCCGGCCCTCACTGGGCCAACACCTCACTACCCCGGTTTCATTTGTTCACATTACAACTGGGGAAATTAATGCCGTCTCCAGCTCTGGTTTTCAGTGTGGGCGAGGCCATCATAGTGAAGTTGTTTATTTAATTGTTCATTTGCTGGCAACGCACACTGAACAACAATGGAGGAAGTCGAGCGCATGATTTACCTGCTGTTGGTTTTCGTTTCATCAACTCCGTTGACCAGTGTTGTGGGCGCGCGGCCAGTAGACATGTGGAGAATGCCCCCAATAACTCCAGCAAGCTAAATCTGAACTTGCAGGACAATAGTACTTGTTGGTTTGTTCATTTGTCTTAAAGCAGAACTCAGTAACTTCAGCTCGGGGCTCCCCCTAGTGGCGCCTTTCACTGTCGTGTTCAACCCCCCCTTACACCCCCACAGCACACAGACGGCTTCTCTACCTGTCTTTCCTCTATTTTGATCGCTGGATATATTTCTAAGCGTTTACTAGCTTGTTGATGCTACTTTGCTGCGTTGGTAGCAGCACCTCGTCTCCCTCTGCTCAAAGCAAAGTCCTGTATTTTCTGAAACGGAACGTTTTACCCGCGATTTGCGGGTAAATATGCCGTGGATTATATTTTTCACTGGTGTTGGCGAGTAGCAGGTAAGAATACGAACTTTTATTTACTTTTTGCGGACGTGACAAGTGATTATTGAGCCTGAAGCAGTGATGCTTCACCCGGCGCCCAGGCAGCGCAAGCTACGTGAATCACTCTGGTCCAGCAAAGAGTTGGTTATGAGAGCCAGGAGCCGTGTTTAGGTGGTGTGAAGCTAAAGAAATGTTTTCTTCGAATTAGTGCTGGTAGTCTGGTTAAAATCAGAGCTGGAAGCAGCTCGGTAGATAGGGGACCTGAGTACCGTACAGCGGTTTCTGTTGTCGCAAGTTCTGCTCGGGTCGGCGCAGGCAAAGTTGTATTTAGCTGCTCGCAGGCCAGAGGCCGCGGCGGGAGGGGGGGAAACATTGAATCGCTCCATAAACACTTTGTTTAGCCCCACGGGGATTCCGAAAAGCATATTGAGGTAAAAAAGTTACTGAGTTTCCCCTTTAAAGTATTGGTGAAATGTAGGAGTTCTGCTGCAGATAATGTCTTACAGAGGCCTACTCATTCTGCCCACTTCACTGCCATTATACGGATATCCACAGATCTACGATTAGACTAAATGACATCCTAGGGAGTCAGTGATTCGGAAATTTTGCCGCTGAGTAAATGCACGTATAAATTCCTAGAAATAAGGTCCAGGTTGAGAAAAATGAAAGTTCTTGTGATTATCCTTGGACACCCTGCTGTTTTCTCTGGCCAACCCCTAAAAAAAATCTCTGCGCGTGTTCCTGAGTCCCATATATGGGACAATCTGAAACTCCCCTCATCCCATTTGATGGTGCCAATCAACACCAGTAAACCAGTAAATCTGTCCCATGTCCTGTTGACATTAAAGGTAGAATCCAGAGTTTCTCCCTGAAAACAAACGCTAGACTTGTGGAAGTGAAATCCGTCTCAATCAGCACCTTTGAACCTCTAATCTGGTGTGGCGGTAACGTTATTTGCAACTTCCTCTCCCCTGACTGTATTTCATCTTTTCTCTTTGTTTGGTGTTCGGGACGTTTCTGGGTGGAGATTTGCGTCTTTGTCTCCAGCCAATGACAGAGCTAAAGGCGTAGCGCTGTGTGGGGAGAAACTCATCCTCTCAAATTCTCCAAGAAAAAAAAATGGGCGACGTAGCGAAGAAAAAGAAGTATTCTGCGGCAAAAAAAAAGCTTTAGATGGAGCACACTCGAAAAACACGGTGAATATTGGTTTGGCTTGGGCTGAAGAGCGATGCGGCCATTAGCCCGAGGGGAGGGGCTCTCAGATTGAACAGTGTTTACAAACAGAAACGGGGGAGCACGCTGGATTCTACCTTTAAAAAGAAAAATGCTTTCTTATAAAAAAAAAAAAGATAATCCCATATGGGAAAACAAACAGATGCCAAAGATTAAGGATGAAATTACCTGAAAGGACAAAATTCACGATTGCCCACAAGGGTTAAAGGTGGATATAACCAGCTCCACAGCTGCTAAGTCTTTCTTTCTCTGTTTAATATTTCCATGCAAATTTTTTTTTCTTACTTCTTTTCATGGTTTTTCATTTTCTATCATTTTTTTTTTATGTTGAGCATCATGTTTTTATGTTTTAATTGCATGTCACAGCTGTTTAACACCAGTTCTGTACACATTGCTGACAAAGTAAAGATGCAGTTTTCCACAATCTCAATGAGACTTCTCCTTCATGTACCAGCACTAATACGTGTAATAATGTTGTAAATACACTGTAAGAAATTACTTACACTGATCTGGGTTTTTTTTCCACTTTGAGATTTAAAATGTGTATGAAAAACTGACCTGATTAAACTAAACGTAACCAAACCAGCTCTTTCATTCTTCCAGAAGTTCTTAATTAAATAAAAACCAGCCTTTATGTAGGTGTCCGTCACTCTGATCTGTGCTCCATACGGATGTTACTTTGAATGTGGTGTGAACTCCGTTATATTAAAGACAGCAGCTGGAGATAATCTGTACGGAAGAAAATTAGGAAGAAGGAAGAAAAAAATAGAATTCTGAGGAAAAAAAAAGTCTGAATACTGACTTTAATGTCTGAATTCTGAAGAAAAAAGTCCAAATTCTGAGATTAAGTCAGAATTCTGACTTTTAAAAAAAAAAAAAAAAAAAAAAAAATTTTTAAAGAATCTGAAAAAAATTTCTTCACGTTCTAGAGAAAAGTCAGAGATTACAGTTAGAATTATGTTATTTTTAAGAAATTTGAGGAAAAAGGCTTTTGTTCATGATATGTAAAAAAGTCAGAATTCTGAGATTAAAGACAGAAGTATGTTTTTGATGGGGTTTTTTTTCAGAAATTGAAAAAAAAAAAATTCCAGAAAAAAATAGCATTTTTTTCATTTTCTGGGAAAAAAGCATAGACTGTATATAATTACTGGACGTAGCTTCCGGTCTCTTCTGAATAGAGAAATGTGAAGCCAGGTGGGCGTGTCTTACCGTCGCCATCTTGCCGTGTCACGTACGTCGTCACTCCAGGAAAATCCTAAAATGGGCACAGCGCGGCCGCGGGGCAAATGATTGACAGCTGACGTACTGTGGGCTAAACGCTAACTGAGCTAACACGAAACTAAGAGGAGCTAACAAAGATAAGGCTCCTAAGCGGCATGGTTAAGGTAAGACATGCTTAGACTTGCAATTCGCTGACTAAACACCGCCGTTGTGCGACTCTGTAACAAACTGAGACCTTATTAAGAGCAAAGAAGGAGCTAACTAGAGCCTCCGGTCGGCAGGCGGAGCTTCCGGTCTGTCATAAGGACACGCCCTTAATTATGTGTAATTTGAAGAATAAATAACATCTAAACGAATGAGTTATAAAAAAATTCACCCCCTCACAGTTGACATGAAGGTAAACTTGACCTAATAAACCTAAAATGATTTTTTGAACAAGGCTGTAAACCTGTTTATTTCTGCTGTGAAGTTGGCGTTTTTAACATGGGAGTCTATGGGGATTTGCTCGCTCTTGGAGCCAGCTCCCTAGCGGATGAAGGGAGGATTACACTATTTACAACAAGCTAGCGAGCTTCACTGTTCTGAGGCGGAGTTTGCCCCTTGGAAAAAAGTCAAAACTCTGACTTTTTTTCTCAGAATTCTATTTTTTTTTTCTTCACTAGCCCTAATCCTCTTCCATAGATCTGAGCTTTGTGACATGATGCATCATCCTGCTGGAAGCAGCATCAGAAGATGCTCCACTGTGGTCATAAAGGGATGGACATGGTCAGCAACAATACTCAGGTAGACTGTGGTGGTTAAACCGCCACGTTGGTACGAAGGGGCCCAAAGTGGGCCAAGAAAATCTGCCCTACACCATTACACCAGCAGCAGCTTGAAGCCTTGATCCAAGGCAGGATGGATCCATGCTTTCATGATGTTTCCAGCAAATTCTGAGCCGAGCATCTGAATGTGGAGCTGAAATGGAGACTCATCAGACCAGCAACGTGTCTCCTTCTATTATCCAGTGTTGGTGAGTCTGTGTGAATTGTGGCCTCAGTTTCCTGTTCTGAGCTGACAGGAGTGGCACCTGATGTGGTTTCTGCTGCTGCAGACCATCTGCTTCCAGGTTGGACGTGTTGTGAGTTCAGGGATGATATTCTGCATATCTTTGTTGGAACCAGTGCTGATCTAACTTCCTGTTGCCTTTCCATCATCTCCACCCAGTCTGCCCATTCTCCTCTGACATCAACCAGACATTCTGGTCCAGACAGCTGCTGTTCACTGGATATTTCCTCATCTTCTCTGGAAACTAGAGATGGTTGTGTGTCAAAATCCCAGTAAATACTCAGACCAACAACCATGCACATTCAAATTCTCTTAAATCCCCACCCTTCCTCATTCTGATGCTCAGTTTGAACTTCAGAAAGTCGTCTTCACCATGTCTACATGAGTACATGTGTTGAGTTGCTGCCAGTGATTGGCTAGTTTGATAATTGTTTTAACAAGCAGTAGAACAGGAAGTGGATAGTGAGTATTACTACTCCATAGTACTGTATAAAATCAGTTTTATTTAGACTTTAGCCTTATTAATAGTGAACTGTGATGTCACTGAAATACATTTTATTAGAAAGATGGAAAGAAAGTTAACTTCTGTTAGTTTCCACAAGAGGGAAGCAGAGTGAAATGAAGCTTTCTGATTTGCTAAAAGAACAACTCATAGGTTTGTTCTGAATTTACAGAAAGAAGTTTGCTGAAATTAAATAAGTTTAAATTATTTCATTCCTAAATCTGCAAACATATAGCTGTGTTCATTAGCTGTATTTTAAATAGCTTTACTTCATTTTAAATATAGTTTTTAAAACTGTCCTAAACTGTTTTTTCAGTTTTTTTTTGTTGTTGTTGTTGTTATTTAAAGAATTAGCCACGGTGTTGACCGTTCAGCCACACTATCAATATCAACCACCACTGATGTCACAGCGTTAATAATACAGTTTATTGTATTATTATTGATCAGAAATCCATCGCCTCAGCCTTTGACTGTTGTGATTATCTGACTGAGATTTTGTAGAGCAGTGTGGGTGCGTTTATGCTACATTATGGGGACCATTTTCCGTATTTTACCATCACCATGAGGATGTTTTGCCCTCGTGGGGACATTTTTCCGGTCCCCACGGGTACGAACCCCGTTTTGAGGGTCAAGATTAGGTTTTAGAGATTAAGTTGCAATTAGGTTTTGGTTGGAATTAGGGCAAGGGTTAGGTTTAGGCAATCAGTTATGGGCGTTAGGTTTAGGGTAAGGGGCTAGCCAGGGGATGCATTGTCAATAGATGTACCCCACGGGGATAGAAAACCAGACTCGTGTGTGTGTGTGTGTGTGTGTGTGTACAGAGAGAGGGAGAGGGGGGGGGGGGGGGAAACTCCCGTAAACACTCCTGAATCCGCTGTTTACTGAGCAGACCCGTGCTTGTCTGTATCTGCTGCTGATAAACTCCATAAAAACTGAACTCTGGTGAATTTGAGATTTTTCTGGAAGTCTGGTGGAGCAGGAGGACATGTTTTCATCAGAAAATCCAGAAGGCGATCTTTTTCTGAAGACGAGCCTTTCTAGATCCTGACTCGGAGCTGTACTCTGAAGCTCTGCTTTCTGAAAAGGTTTAAATGGGGATTTCTTTCAAATAGCAGGATTTTCTCTCGCGCTTTGGTTGGCGTTGTCATGGAGACGCGGACACATGACCTGAGAGGACCGAGAGGAGGTTCAATTCTGACAGAGGCCGCGGAGTATCGATGATGAAGAGCAGCTTCATCCTCAGATGAGGAGCTGCTGGAAACTTGGAGCCGCTTCAGGGTGGAGGATGGAGGCGGAGGTGGAGAAGCTCCGGCTGCTGCTGCTGCTCCTGCTCGGCTGCAACCATCTCCGCTGCTCGGCCATCGAGATCGGTAAGAGTCCCAGCACACGGCGACTGTATTTAGCGCCATTTGTTTTGTGTGCGGAACGTTTGAAGTGCGGCAGTTTCTGATGTAAACCGCTGAGAGGGGACGAAAGTTCATCTGCGCACAGCGGGGGCGCATAAAAGTTGGTTTTTCAGTCTTTCAGTTGCACCTTTCAAGAACAATTGCAACTCAAAGTGCTTCACAAAAACACAGATTTAAAAATACAGTCGATATCACAATAGTCAAAGTAATCAGAAAGTTAATGATGATAAACGTGTTAGTAAATGGAGTAACCACCATTATGGTACCGAACATTAAACACAGCAGAGCGCAGTGAAAAGATGATTTCCTCTGATCATGTAAAATCCTTGAAGCCTGGGATTAAAAACAAGTTTCAGAAAAATTAAAGCAAAGTTGTTGTTTTTTTTTCTGTTTCTTTTTTTCTTTCTTTTAATTGTGTCTGGATGCAGGGCAGACAGGGCCGGTTCTAGCCACTTTGGTGCCCTAGGTGAGATTATGGTTTGGTGCCCCCCTGTCCTGGCGCCTAAGTTTCTAGATCACAGGTGTCCAGCTCCAGTCCTCAACAATCCTGCAGGTTTTCTATGCGTCCTGGCTCCAACACACCTTATGCTGCCTTCATGTGGTATCGTATTTATGGTAAATACCAAAGTCCGACATCAAAATTCCACTTGAACACCCACTCATGTCGTAATTTCCACTGGGAAACTGAAAAATTATATGATGCCCGAGTTGCCGAGATGAAGTAAACTTTGACATTTCAACATGGCGGAGAGCAATGAAACTATCCTGAATGGGAAGCATTACATTCTGTTCAAAGTTTTCTGCTGCTGTTATGTGGTTATTTTGTAGTTGGGATAATTCTGTGATGTACAGAACTTTAATAAAATCACCATTTAAACTTAGTTTTGTTTGTAAAAATATGGTTATTGTTGGTTTACTTCCCTCAGAGCAGATGCTAGCTAGCAGCTAGCTAGCTAGTCAGTTGAAGATGGCCTCCATTGTTAAACTTCATTTCGACAACAAATCACTTGAACACAACGCACTGGTAATTTCCATTTAATAAGTAGAAAGGATCATCTTTCCCATACCACATGAAGGCAGCATTACTCCAATGACTGAGAACTTCATAGGTTGTTGGATCAGCCAGGTGTGTTAAAGCAGAGAAATAGCGAAGACCTGCAGGACAGCAGTCCTCAAGGACCACCTCTGGACACCGCTGTTCTAGATGAAGAGAGCAGGGTGAGCTGCATGTGTCTGATGTGAATATTGTAAGTTGTGATAGGATGATATCTAAATGTGTCTGGATGTGGTCGCACTGACATTAGAAACACAACTGCTGCTGTCTGTCGTCCTGCTACAGTACTTCATGTATAGTAGACATTGTTTAGATAAACTTTATCATTTATATTTACTGTTTTCCACAACCAAGATTAACTGAAACATTCAGGAATAATTTAATGATGAAATTAACTAATAATAGTGATGACTACATACATACAGCAGCATCTGCAGCAGCTTCTAGAGCAGGAGTCTGCAACCTGCAGCTCCACAGCTGCAACTGGCTCTAAGGGCCACAATGGCTCCCAATAACTTTGTCTATAGATAATTAAAAAAAAATGTAAGCTGCCTTTTTTTTTCAAAAGAACATGGAATATTTGCACTAAACTCAAGTTTAGAGGAAATATTTCTTATTCATGTTTAAAATCAGCTTGGAGAGCATTCTATTGACCTTGCATTCCCAGTCTATCCCAGTTTTAATAAGCTTTTCTTGCTGAGATATTGCGATTGGGGAAAGAAAGCTGCTGCTTTGCAGGAGAGACCCAAAACTGCTTCCAAACCACTTTCCTTTATTATTTTAGACACTAAACAATATGTTTGCAGAGATATTTAGTGTCTAGAAGCAAACTCAAAAAAGAACCCCAAAAATTCTGACTTGGAGCTGGAAATTCTGACTTTTGTGTTTAACTTAAATGCACCATTAGCCAAAACACACTAACAGCGGTCTCACAAGGTTTTTGCAGTGACATTAACCCTGTTTTACCAGCGATGTTTGCCTCCTTATGCTGGGACAGTGGGGGTTTGATCGGTTTCCACTGGGAAACTAGGGGGAAACGTCCTCTCCGTCTCCAGCACCATCTACACTCATGAACTAAGCTATAATACGAAGCAGGCTAGCAGTGGAAGGGAGCAAGCAGCAACAGCTGGGCAGCCTATTTAATTTTCCACAGTACAATGACTGAGATGACTCACCTCTATACTCTTGCACACAGTAAGAGGGCGCTGTCAGGTATTTATTGTTGCGCATTTTACATCGCTATGTTGTTTATCGGTGGATCTGTTGACAATTGACCTAAACTTACCACGAGTGGGCGCCCTCAGTATATTTGTTGCTCTAGGCGATTGCCTAGGTCGCCTATAGCAATCGCCGGCCTTGTCTGGATGAAAGGAGTGCAGGTGCAGCTTGGACACGTGAGGTTTAGTTTGTGTACTTCAAAGGATTCAGAAACTTATCTGCAGCTCAGAGCAACTGACGAGTGAAATTCATCATCACGTTTAGTTGACTTATATGTGCTTAACACAAAAGTGATGAAAATCTCTCATTTAGCTGGCACACAGTGAAATCCCCAGAGTTAAATTTGAGTTGTTAAATCATATAAACTCTTTGAGAGTAATTTTAACACCATTGAGAGTAAAATAACCACCAGTGCTGGTGAAAATTTTCAGTTAAAACAAGTTTCCTCTTTCAGTGTATAATTGACTATCAAGTGTAACTAAGTGCACCCAGGAAGACTCCGCCCTCTTTGGCTTCAATATTTCCCATAATGCTTTGTGACTCCCCTGTATGGTCCTGCACTGCGAGTTAAGTGTATATGTGATCCATTTGTGTCTCCTTGGTGTGTAGTGTGTATTTATCAGTACATGTTTTTGAAAATATATTTTTGAGGTGATTTGTCACCAGAATAGAGTAAGTCTTTAACACGGCTGAGAATCATATTAACTCTCTCCAGTGTTATTAACCTACAGTATTAAGTTCCATTAACACTGTACAGTGTAAGCCAGTGTTAAATTTGAACTCAATTATGAGTTCATTTTACTCTGAAATTTCAACACTATGGAAAGAGTTAATTCAACACTATTTTGATATGGACCAAATACACTTAGATACAGTGTTAAATTTAACTCTAAGTGTTGATTTAACACTGCACAATTTGCTGTGTAGTCTGATTACAAACTGTATCCCCACACAGGAAGCATGTGCCGGTCTCCAAGAAGCTTATATTGTGTGTGTGCGTGCGTGTGTGTGTGTGTGTGTGTGTGTGTGTGTGTGTGTGTGTGTGAGTGAGGCTGGTTCTGTTTAGGTACTGTCAATTAGAGATAGGTGATACCAAAATTTTTCCTGTTGAAACAGTATGAGTTGTTTATGATACTTTTTCATCTAAACTCGATACTTTTCGTTCCTTAAAAGATAAATCACATGATTGTACAGTTTGCATTGATATCTTGAATGCAGCGTAATATTACATAAGGGCTCAGTAAACCTTGAGAACTGAAGAAGCGGAAAGACTGATGAGTAAAGTAAACAAAAATAATTTAAAAAACTTCTTTCAGTTAGGCCTACCAATTAAATTAAGTACAGATTAAGACTATTTCAATTTACTCAGCAGAAAATGTTCAAATATAAAGTGTAATAGTAATATTATAAATTTACTAAAACATAATGTGCAATAACCTGCATTAAAGCACTAAAAATAACAAACCATCATCATCATCTAGCAGTAGCAGCATCGTCATTTTTGACATTATTGACACAGAAGCTAGAATCTGGCTGCTTGTACACATAATTTCAAATTCAGTCATGATATGATTTCGATTCGATTTAGGATCCACCGATTAATATAAAACACAATAGGCGGCAAGGCAAGTTTATTTGTATAGCACATTTCATGTACAGGCAGTGGCGGAGCCCGAAATTTTTTACTGGGGTGGCCATAAGTAGATACCTCAGAGCACATGTATGTATGTATGTATGTATATATATATATATATATATATATATATATATATATATATATATACACACACATATATATATATATATATATATATATATATATATATATATATATATATATATATATATATATGTGTATACATGTATACATCCAACTGTTTGGGGTAGCTAGTGCGTAAAATAAGAAGGAAAAGTGGTTTGGAAGCAGCTTGGTGTCTCTGTAACTGCTTGAGTGTTTCCCGGTTAAATCATGGGGGTGGCCACCCCTTAGCTCCGCCCCTGTGTGTACAGGACAATTCAAAAGTGCTTAAAAATCTGCATGGCTCTATATTCTCTCTTTTTATCTTAAATGTTTTTAATGTCTTTACTTTTAAATCATGCTTCTACTTTTTTGTTCTCTTTAGTTTTTCCCCTTTTGCACCCCGCTGCAATGCTTATGTTTTATGTAAAGCACTTTGAATTGTCCTGTACATGAAATGTGCTATAATAAACTTGCCTTGCCTTGCTTACAAGTGCTTGTAACATAAAAAAAATATTACAATGAAAAAGGTTATTGTTTCTTAACATAACTGTAAGCTTTGCAGTATAATCCTTCTGTGTCACATCTATTCACTGCACAACAGTAAACCTGTATTTTGTTGTGAAAATGTGTCTTCACATTTCAAAATGAAGCCATTTTCACAATAAAAGTGGGTCTGACATTGATTTTTGGTCTATAATTGGGGTTTTTGGATTGATTTATAATCAATATATCAATCTATATCGATATGTCGATATAGATTATCAATATTAACTGATAGATTAGTAAAAATATTAACATGTGGACAGAAATCAAACCTAACGGATAACATGCCGAAGGAATGAAAGAGCTTGAAACATGTTCTCATGCACACAGGTGAATATTTCTGACTCTCATGTAACATAAAGCAGGCATCACTGCAAAGTGCTCTTGTGTGTCTGATAAATATTCCAGAGTTTTTTTTTTTTTGTTGTTGTTGTTCCTTTAATTTCATTCATCACATTACAAACAGAAAACTGTTTCCCATCCCTGTGTTTACACATCAGTTATTTGTCATCATCTATGGCTGATGAATGCTGGGATTCCTGGTCTTTTCTTATATCAGAATATTCATTAAGTTTTCAAATTAACATTATTTGGTATTTATTGATGATGAATGACAAGGAGACTGCCTGCTTTTAACTTGATTCCTTTTATTTAGCTGTTTATGGGATGGAAGTGATTTGTAGCCACCTGGTAAAGGCTTGTCTGGATGTGTTTGTTTTCAGTGATAGTGTAAAATTTATAATGTCACTGAGTTTAACACATAAAAAAATGTTTTTATCGCAGCCTAGCTTGGATATTGTGGGGAAATATTGAAGAGAACAACCATAACAGAGTGAAAGTAGCATTTTGTTGTACATTTCACTGCGACTTAGCTCCTGTTCCAGTATGAAGCCAGTTTGAAAAGAAATTCCAGTAAAAAGCAACCAGATAACACATAAGCCAGCCTGAGCTCATCACTTTGAAGTGATATGCAGGACTGAAGTGGAAGGTGATATAAAGGAGGCAGTGGAAGGAAAACACGTGGTTGCTGCCCTTTTCCCACCCAAAACTGTATCTCACACTTTACACTCCAGAGTGTCACACAAGCGCCTCCTCATTCTGCCTCCGAAACTCCTCATTTACACCCTTTAAAGCCTGGGGCAAGAAACAAAAGGCAAAAAATGATCAATTCCAGCTCTCGAGTCTTTATTTGGTGCTTTAAAGAAAATCTAAATGAAAATAATTTACAAATACATACATCACAGTGAGATATGCCAAAATTGTTGTAGTTGCCAAAGGTATCCACAAGGGGGCATAAGACTCATCAGATTGTAAATGACTGTTTGAGAAAACGTTTTTACCATAAAGTGATGCAATAGGTCTCAGAAACTGTCTGTAAAAGTGACAGGACTCAGCACCTCCTGCTCTGTCATGTGCTGATAGTGAACCTTTGAGCTTTTATGTCTGCTTTCATGATATGGTGGAGGTAAACCATTTCCCATCAACAGGCGCTGCTTTGGGACATTCCTAGGGGTCAGTGCAGAAGGATCTGGTTGTCTCCCAGGGAAACGGAGCTAATAAACTCCAGGGGTGGTCATAAATTTTCTCATTATTTGGCCTGTGGCCCTGAGCCAGGGGGCAGCGGGTGACTGGGTGGGGGCTGCTGGAGCCGGATCTGCCCTCCCATCTGTCCTGGTTGTGCCTGCAGATGAGCTCCTGCTTAAATGATCCCCATCCTGATCATCTGACTGTCCTTTCTCATGTTAATGTGTCGGGCTTTGGAGTTTCCAGAGATAACCAGTGATAACCAGTGATAACCAGTAGTTCCAGTGGTTAAACACACGACTGTGTTCAGTTCCTCTTTTGGTGGTTTTCACCCTTTACTGTTTATATATTTTTTCTATGTTACTTAGCTGTGACTGTGGTGCGTACTGTATGTCAGTGAGCAGCTGAGGAAGTGAATATCCCTTTGGGACCATCCATCCGTCCGTCCAACCAACCCCAACCAACCAACCAACCAACCAACCAACCAACCAACCAACCATCCAACCGACCCTTCCATCTGCATCACAGTATCAGAGTAGATTATTTACAAGTCTTCATTTTCATTCTGTTTCTATCCGGGTACTGAAAAGAAATCAATTTTATTCACAATAATCTGAATACTGTCGTGTAAAAATCTCACTTAGCTACAAATTATGTTAAATATACATCAACATGAATTAGCCATTTGTTTTTATAGATGTGTTCACGTATGAAATCTGTGTGCAGATGTGTTGTTATGTAGCAAGCTGTCAATAATTCATGTGTAGGTACAGTATGAAGAATAAGACCAAGGCCAAGTTCCAGCTCTTCATCCATGAATACAAGTAGTTGCAATGGAGGCTTTATACCCTCGATTTTCACCTTGGATTTATTTTGGTCTTCAGTTTTTACCCTGACTTTTACCATTTTAATTTATTTTCATTTTTCATCCACCTTTTATTGATCTCTCAATGAAAAACATGTGTGGAATAGTAGTTTGGGAACGTTTTCATGTGATCCATAAGTGAAGCACATGGGGAAATGTAGGGTTTATTTTCTATTTTACCTTATTCTATTTTTTTTTTTATTTATTTATTTATTTATTGGGGGGAGGGGGGGTGTTGTCAGGTTAAGCTTCAGCAATGACAGAAACATCCTACATACACATACAGTGTTTAGTAAGATCATGATTCTAGGGGATTATCTTTTTTTTTTTTTTAATCTAATCTGTTTAATCTTTGGTCATTTAGGTTCTGTTGTTACATCAGAACAAGTGTAGTGATAGAAAGTAGGGCTGTCCCGATCCCACTTTTTCACTTCCGATACCAATACCACAGGTCAAGTATCGGCCAATACCTGATACATATACTTAGTACGGTGTACATTTTAGAAAATCCTCGTCCTCAGAGTCAGGTGTCAGTACAAAAGTCATCAGGTATCAGGAAAAAGTTGTCAGGTGTCAGACCAAACATCCTCAGACCAAACGTCGATAGAGAAAAAGTCATCGGAAAGAACTTCTTCAGTAAAAAACAAAGAGTTTCAATTTACTTTTCTTTTTTTTTTTTTTTTTAATGAACCAGTTTCTAAGGACGGTGGGGGACGTCTCCACTGCATACTTCCATTCTTCCTCGCGGGTCTCCATGCAGAGCGCCCCAAGACCAGGCTGTCATTTCCTGCCAAATGCTTGCTATTTTGTCCTGTGAAGACCGATGTGTTTATCAGTGATGGATGTTCCTCGATCTGTGCCATTAATCTGCATCTGCTCAGATGCACCACTGATTGTATGAATCTAGAGACTTAATCAGCCTGATTTTATGTGTTTAGATTATTGGGAAAAAGCCGAGAGAGAGAGAGAGAGAGAGAGGGCAGGCACATGCACACACCGTGCACTTTCCCAGAGAAACCTACCAGTTTTAGGCAAAAAATACATTTGAAAAAGTATAGCCTACATAAGTTAATTTGGATTTTATGAAGTGTGTTTGTGACTGAGAACGTTGCTGGTTTACTGTAACTGCCACTGAAATCAAGGCAGATGGTGATAGGCCCCGGTGCCAATATTTTTTTTGTGCCCCACCTGTAAACGCAAACACGCACGTGCTCACGTGCACGCACGCGTGTACACACATTCTTGGACTTGCGCACACACACACAGAGAACTGCTGTTGTCACCGTGATGGATTCCTGACCTGTTCTACAAAAAATGTTGCGTGCAGGTTGCGGGGAACAGAAATTTTATTTAATTCTTTGTGGACATGAGTGTTTTACTTGGTTATGAAAAAAACACTTCAGTGACTTCTTTAGAACAAACTTCAAGTATAAACCTTGGGTAGAGTTGTGGACCACTATAGACAATATACTGGTGTAACAGCATGTGACAGTTGACGTCGTGTCTCTCTGCCTCCACCTGATCATCTGCCCTGGCTGCTGGACCACAGGTGTCCCCTGTGGCTGTTAATGTGCTTGACTCTCACCTGGAAGTCTGGTATCAAACCCTGTCCAGGCCTCCATTTGTCCTGCCACATGCACATACGTGTTACTGAACTGGATGTGACTGAACATACTACAGTATATCCACCTGCAGAGTAAAATTACAGTAATGCACAGTACATATGAAATACTACTGAATGTATTTCTGTACATTACAAGGTTTTGGATAACTGCACAATACTTTAAAAACTTGTTTTTCCAATGAAATGTTTGGATTTGTGAATTCACAGTGGATTTCTGAACAGTCTCAGCAACTGTGAGGCTGTGATTGGTAACATGGTCCACAAGTGGTGCCCTTATTTATCTTGACTGTGCCTATATGTACATGGCCTCATCTTCCTCTTCTCCTTCCTCCCCACATATCCTCATCCCATCTTCCTTGATGCTGGCCTTCCGTTTCCTTACCCCAGTATTGTAGAAAAGCTACACACTATGTCTTGCTTGGTTCATATGCTTGCCAGTTGAGGGTTGATGGGATTCAGAGTGACTGGAAAAATGTCTCATCATTGGTTACAGCGAACACTTCACCCATCTTCTAATCAGAAAAGGATCAGCTGTGACCAAATGTTCCATTTTGGACACATTCCAGGAAAAGAATGATAAATATACTGTATGTGTTTCCTCTTCAGTGAACGTGGTGGATTTCTGCGGCCAGACGATCCGCGGTGACGGCATGATTGTCAACTCGCACCAGGAATCCAAGAAGTACTACTTTGTGACCATGGGGACGGACTGTCACCTCACCATGCAGGCCAGCTCTCCTAAAGACAAGGTCCAGTTCTACTTCCGCTTCTTCCTGGTCTACAGCCTGCTCCGGGTGGCTCCTTTAAGCCCCGCCCCTTTCTTCCCAGAGTCCCCACGTGGTCCCGCCCCTTTTAACCCTAAACTGGAGCCCACCTCCGGTGAGAGCCTGGGAGACCCCTGTCACGCCGGCTCGTATGTTCAGTTCTATGACGGTCGGGACCGAAGCTCACCCCCCCTTGGACCTCCTCTTTGTGGGAAAAGTCCCCCCCGACCAGTGCTGTCCACAGGAAACTACCTGACCCTGAGACTGGTGACCCGGGGGACTCAGCCCAGGGTTGACTTTGTGGGGGACTTCACCTCCTTCAGACTGGGTAAGAAAGACAGAAGTAACGTTTGGAAAGCATTTGGTCATTACTGAAACAGTCATTCACCGTTGCTAGGCAACAGGATACCATCAGCAATCTACTACTGCGGATTTCCAACCCCGTGTTTTACCAGTAACATCAGGTCACATTAAGATGAGCCAGTCTTTATAAAGGAGAGGTTGAAAACTGGAGTAATAACAGCAGAAATATGATGTGTTCAATGTCCTGAGAAGTTTGTTCTTCATGTTTGTCATCTTCCTCTTCAGGTTTCAACCAATCTGAGTGCAGCAGTGAGCCCTACTTCACCTGCAGAAATGGCAAGTGCATCCCCATCAGTCTGGTGTGTGATGATAAAGGCGTCGACAACTGTGGGGATGGAAGTGACCTGGAGGAGAACTTAACCACAGGCTGCAAAGGTCAGTCCAGATACTCGAAATAGGTTTGAAGAAAAGATGATGATTTCGTCCAGAAGGGGCATTCATGAATGTCTCTGAGGATGCCGGGGTGGTGGAAGCAGGAGACAAGGAGGACGGAGCAGAAGCGGGACAACTGGGAATAAAATTAACCAAACTAAGAAAACTGGATCACTGACGCCAGAAGAACCGACGCAGAAACATGCACACACACATAATGAACCGGCCCAGGATGAAGTATGGCTGGGTGATACGGACCAACAATCATATCCTGATATATTTAGGCAGAATATGGATATAAGATATATAGACTAAAGGGTGTTTTGTGTGTTGCACCATCTTGTGGCGCCGCCATTGCGTAGGGTTCTAGTCCTGATTACCTCCTTTCTCCCAACATGGAAAACAGCGTAAATATCTGGATTTACAACATTGGACAGTCATCTCAAGTAATGATGAACTATAGGTATGTTATCTGAAGATCTCTAAGGTATTCTGACATGTTATTTTTACATCGGTGCATTAATGTGAACTATTTATCTCCAGAAACTGATTTTAATGACAAACCACAATGGAATAACATGCAAATCTCGTTG
>JALJCO010013243.1:0-21987 GCA_023101725.1 Atherinomorus stipes
GGGGCTGATAAATAAAGAAGAAATAATCACGAGAGTGATCAGGTGGTGTTTCCTTAGCGAGGGAGTTTACTCGAATGAGTTATAAAAACATACATTAACAAAAACTTTACAACAGGTAAGTTGCAGTGGGATACATACCCTATTCGCAAAAATATATCATCTTTCCCAGAAAATATTAATATCTGCTTGGTTACTGACAAATACACAATTTCCTATTTATAACAAAACTTTCACAAAATTAATAAATTGTTACTTAAACACAATATTAACAAGTGTACAGTATATAATTACTTCCCTTGCTTTCACAGCAACATTAGAACCACTCGGTGCATCTGCAGTAGTCTGGCTAACACAGAAAAACATCGCTAACACACGTGCTAGAAGGCCTCATATCCATTACATCCATATGGTTTCTCGGATACCATCTAAATAATAAAGCAGCAACTACAACACCTTGTTTGCCGATAAAACATTAATAAAACACATGAAACATTGTCTAAACATTGCATAGTATGTGTCAGATACCTTTTATATTCACACTGTATTTAGCAATGACAGCGTGACTATCGTGTGTCTGAGCTAACGTGGCTAAGTCACGAGGCAAATGCTAACGCGCCCGCTGACCGGAGCAGTACACTTTCTCTTTCTCACAACAAACAATATAATGCATTTTCGGTACTGAAACTCTCTTAACAGCATGAAAACAAGTTTATAAGTGTTATAGTTTCATTCAGTAAAGCAACAACGTTACATACCTGATAAATAAAGAAGAAATAATCACGAGAGTGATCAGGTGGTGTTTCCTTAGCGAGGGAGTTTACTCGAATGAGGAAAACGCCACTGACTCCTCGAACGTGAGTGGCCGCAGGCAAAAGCAATCGATCCCAGATCACAGACTAATAGGCCACATAGCAGTACTCTGAAAATACAACTTAAATATACTTTTAACCATCTGAAATCAATTTAACAAATGATTTGAAAACATCATGTTATTTATTCTTTTTTAAGAAAATGAGTTTTAACTGAAAGTGCTTTTTGTAACTAAACATTTTAACCATTTTTAATCATAAATCATGAATTACTTAATGAGTTAATCAAGCATCTTTTGTTTCTTGCATTAATTAACAGTGTGATATTTCTGTAACCACAGCTTATATTTCAACTTGTCACACTCTCCCCTACTAAATAAATGTCGTCTCGACATTAAACCAACTAAATGGTCTCTTACTAGCTTAACAATCATGACTAATCGTACACTGATACACAAAACTCTGAGGTCACAGTGTGATGACTGTCCATGAGAAACTTGAGCAACAGTTCTGGTCTCAGGATCTGCTACTGTGCAGATTTTCTAGCGCATTAGTGTCTTTAGTTGGGATCCATATTTTACCATATGCATTGTCCACGCACAAGATCAGTCCACGTTAACAGTCCATGACAAAACAGGCTTGTAAACAGACTTCAAGTAGTCATCAACATTTCTCAGTTGGAATTTTTGTCCTTGATCCAGCTTGAATTACAGTCTACAGTCCATGACAAAGTCTGTACACAGTTTATGAATTGTTCATGGTGTCAAACCTGTAATGTCTATTGGCTCATACTTGCTGGAGTCCATACATCAAGGGGGCTGGAAATAATATGGCTGTGCAGTTGGCAGCCATGGGACCAGTCCTGGCAACTGGTAAATGGGTGGTACCTGAGGTTGGATGTTATAACAAGAGGGGATGCCAAGCTGATCATAGGTCATACGCTTTGGTGGGCGCCTTTCTCTCGGTGGCAAGTTGTAGGTTGATGTCTCAGGCTCAGAAACTGGACTTGATGATGGGGCCTGCAATGGTTGCTCCACAGGAACGTCTCCTCCAGGTAGACTTACTCCATCCACAAGCGAGCTGGGTTCCTTTTGCAGCTCTCCTCCACAAGGCTGTGGCATTGGTTCAGGAGCTGGCATGTCAACTGTCTCTGCTGCTGCTGAGTGCCTGTGTTCAAGTCCTTCTTCCAGCTCATCCCGTGGCTCTTCCGCTGGTCCTGTGAATGATGCAAGTGGCTCATAATGAAACTCATATTCATCTCCACTGTCCTCATCTGATTCATCAGGCCTAGGCATAAGCTGAGGTGACTTTTTCAGTTTCAGTCTATTGCTTTGGGCTGGCTCTGGTTGTGTCTCAAAAGGTAAGTGGTCACAGGGCATGAGCAGGTTTCTGTGCAAAACTCTGGAGCGTCCTTTACCTCTTTCAGGCCTAACTTCATAGACCGGCATCTCAGGCTGAACTTGCCTCACTATTGTGTGCACTGTGTCCTCCCAATAGTTTCTGAGTTTCCCAGGTCCTCCTCTGGGTGTCAGGTTTTTGATTAAAACACGCTCACCAGGTTGGAGCAATGAACTGCGGACTTTTGTGTCATAATATCGCTTACTCCTTGCAGCAGCTTTCTCAGCAGTTTTATTTGCAATGATGTAGGCTTCCTCCATTCCCTTTTTCCATCCCTCCACATAATCTCGGTAATTGCTGGTTCCTGACTCTGGTTGCAGTCCAAACAGCATATCAACTGGGAGTCTGGGTGATCTGCCATACAAGAGGTAAAATGGCGAGTAACCTGTCACTTCACAACGTGTACAGTTATAAGCATACACAAGTTTGTTCAGGGACTCTTTCCAGTTCGATTTCTGTGTCTCCGTCAGTGTTCTCAACATTTGTAACAATGTCCGATTCATGCGTTCCACTTGACCATTCCCCATTGGGTGGTACGGTGTTGTCCTTGATCCTGCCACACCGCTGAGTTTTTTTTTAACTGGCTGAACAACTGGTTCTCAAATTCTCCTCCCTGATCATGATGGATGCGGGAGGGGAATCCAAACTTTAGGGCAAAGTCATTGAAGATGAGATTTGCAGCTGTTTTTCCAGACTTTGATGTCGTGGCATACGCCTGTGCAAAATGGGTGAAATGATCAACTACAACAAGAATATATTCATATCCACCCCTGCAGCGGTCAAGATGGAGGAAATCTATGCATACCAGTTCAAACGGTTGTGTTGTTACAATATTTGTCAACGGTGCTCTCGTGTCATGACAGGGTTTTTTCTGTTTTACACAGGTACACACTCTGGTCACATAATGTTCCACATCTGATTGCATATGGGGCCAGAAGAAACGGTCACGTATTAAAGATACTGTGCGTTCAGCGCCCTGATGTCCCATGTTATTGTGCAGTTCCTCTAAAACTTTTGCTTTGTAGACATCTGGCAAGACCAGTTGTTTGCGGGCTGCAGTGGTTCTGTACAGAACGCCATCATCTACAGTCAGTCTCTCCCATTCTCTGAACAGACATTTTGCTTTTGGGCTGAGTGCTCGCAGCTCTCTAGTTGTTGGCTTGGAACCAGAAAGTTTACTCTCCATAACAAGACAGATGACTGGGTCGGATCTTTGTGCTTCTCCTAACTCTTGCTTGGGTATCGAGCGGATGGGGGCAGTGACTGACTCACTTTCTGCTGAGACTGGCATGGATGCGGCTGCAAATGACCAAATTTCATGAGACTTGTTCTGTACTTCCACAGCTTGGATAACAGCAGCGATGGTACTGGATGGCAGTTCCTCAGAACACTCTCTCATCAATGACTCCACATTTAACGGCATTCTTGACAAAGCATCTGCATCACTATTCTCTTTCCCTGGCCTGTACTTGATTGTAAAATGAAAGTCAGCCAACTCAGAAACCCATCTAGAAGTGGTTGCGTTCAGCTTTGCAGACGACAGAATGTAAGTGAGCGGGTTGTTATCGCTGTACACTGTGAACGTTGGCGCGTAGTACAGATAATCACGAAATTTATCAGTGATCGCCCATTTTAAAGCTAAGAACTCCAGCTTGCCTGCATGGAGGTGGTAGTTCTTTTCAGCTGCTGTTAATGTGCGAGAGCCATACGCAATAACTCTAAGTCTACCATTTTGGTGCTGATACAGTACGGCTCCAAGACCTTGATGTGACGCATCAGTATGAACAACGAAAGGTTGGTTAAAATCAGGGAAACCAAGTACTGGTGGGTGAAGCAAATGATCAATCAGTTGTTCGAGTGCTTGTTGATGTTGATCAGCCCATATAATTGGCTTATTTGAGGGAACGACATGACTCTTTTTCAACCCTGTTTTTGTTTTTCTGCTGTTTCCAGGAACTTCATCTGAGTCTGCTCTTAGAAGTTCATACAAACAACTCGCCTTTTTTGAAAAGTTTTCGATGTACTGTCTGTAATATGTAAGGAGACCAAGCATTTTTCTGAGCTGGCCCACTGTTTTTGGTCTGATGTCTTTTAGTGCTCTCACAGCTTCAAAGTCGGCTGGATCGACTCTGCTGCCCTCTGCAGACACTATTCTGCCTAAATAACGGACCTCAGGTTTGAACAGATCACACTTACTTGGTTTAAGTTTGATGCCAAATTCCCTAAGACGTTGAAGGACTTTTTGCACGTCGTTTACATGGTCTTTGAAGGTCTTACTGAAAACCAGAATGTCATCTAGATATGGCACGCAGATGTTATCCCGCAGCCCTTCCAAACATTCCTCCATGCAACGCTGGAAGGCTGCGGGAGCGTTCATGAGACCAAACGGGATGCGAATCCACTCATATAACCCCCATGGGGTAACGAATGCGGTGAGTGATCTGCTCTCTTCAGAGATAAAACCCTGGTGATAAGCCTTCCCCTGATCTAAAAGGGAGAACCAGGAATTACCACCTAGACTGTCCATGATATCTTGAACACGAGGAATAGGTTGGCGATCGGGATGCGTTTTCCTATTCAGGTCTCTGTAATCTATACACAGTCTCAAGGTACCATCTTTTTTTCTGACACACACAACGGGCGAGGAGTAGGAGGAGTTGGACTTTCTGACCCAGCCTTGTGCGATTAGATCGTGCAGATAACTCTTCATTTCTTGGTACAGTGGTCTGGGTACAGACATGTATGTGCGTTTCACTGGTTCTGTGTCTTTAAGAGAGATACTCATTTCTAGTTTTTCAATGCAACCGATATCGCTTTCAGATTTCGAGAAGGAGTGACACTCTTCTCTAAGCATTTGTCTCACTACCTGTCTCTGCTCTTCGCGAAGATGACTTAAATCTACAGGCGGATCCCAGTGTTCGCTAGCATTACTTGTAGGCTGCGCACTCGTGTGATTTACCGTGACAGGTGTTGGATTACTCTCGAAGATTTGCGCAGGCAAAACTGTCATGATGGTTTGGACCGTTCCAATTAAGGTGCGGCCTGGCAAAACAATGTCATGGTCAGTAGGATTAAAAGCATCAACAGTAATGAATGGAAGTACACCTTTTCTGACTCTGACCAGTGTATCATAAAACTCAAGACCATCTGGCCACTGCCTGTTTAAATCTGGTTGAAATAGCAGGGTCATATCCTCTTTAAAAGGTTGTGCAGCTATACGGCAGTTCATCTGAAAACTACTGTGTTTTGGAACTGCAACCTCCTCTCTTTTTGTTTTTACTGCATGTTCTTCAACCTGCTCAGCACTGACAGCCTGTATGAAAGCCCTAACCTTGTTTCTTTTGAGACTTGGGAAGGATTTTCTGATGGCACTGTACTGTCTAATCTTCTCAGTGTTTGTCAAAATGTGTTCAATGACATTGAAACCTATGATGGGGTGAGAAAGATGCCAGCCCTTCATAACTAGCAGTGGGATCATCAGGTCTTCTGCTTGGTTATTTTCAGAGACTAACCTGAAAGTTGTTTCAACCCATCCTAAGTATGGCATATTCGTTCCATTTGCAGCAGTAAGTGTCAGAGCATGAGGTGAATCTAGGATCTCAGAAACGTCTCGCAGCCTTGTGGTTGGCATGTGTTCCTCTCTCCATTTTTCATCAATGATGGACACCTGGGATCCTGTGTCCCATAATGCCTGAAGTTGCTGTCCACCAAGATAACATTCAACAAGACATTGTTTTCCCACTAATGAGGTGACTTTGTGGCTATAACTGGCTCGAACTAGTGGAGGCGGAGTGCTGACATTCCCGCTTGTCTCAGAAAGCTTTTCATGAGCACTTAAGATGCGAGTGCACTCTTTCTTATGTTTAGTCCAGTTGTTTTTCTGACATGTTTTGGAACAATACAGTGTCTCTTTACAGGATGAGCATTGCTTCAGTCTGTCCGGTGAGTCACATCCGCAGTTTGCACATTTTTGGGACTTTTTATTAGTGATGGTTAGCACCTGTCCCGCGGTGGTAACCACTCCCTGTTTAAAGGAGCGTCTCTGGCCTGTCTGGCACCTCTGACTTTACACCCAGCTTGAAAATGTTCTCCACTTCCACAGCGATAACAGTGCATACATCGTTCATTCGTGCCAGTTTGCTGACAGGCGAAACATCTCCGTGGGACACGGCCAAAGTGGTTAGTCTGCAGATTAGATCCATGGTGAAGGGGAATTGGAGCAGGTACTTGGGGCTGACTTTGTCTGTTGTAGGACTGTTGTGGTGGGGTGGGTGACTGGAAATTTCTGTCCAGAATGGCTGCAGGTGGGGTGTGAAAATATGGCTGGAGCCCAGGCTGCTGTAGTGTTTCTTTAATTTGAGCTATTTCTGCACTCAAATTTTTCAGGGAGGCTACACCTGTCTTAAGTTCTTGTATCTCTGTCATGAGTTCAGGTGGAAGCCTTGTTTTGGTCTCTCTCACTGTGCTCTTTGGAGTTTGCATCTCTTCTGAGTGCACAACATTCACAGTTGTTGACTGTGGAATACTGGACTTCCTTTTATTTTTCCGCTCAGCCTCAGTAGCACAGGCGGTATTTAGCCTCTCTAGCAGGGCTTCATCTGAAGTGTCTGGATCCAGCAAAAGGGGCTGCATGTCTATTCTGATACTGTCATTATGGAAGCCGGTGAGCAGGGTGTGCAGACACATGTTCTGTACGAGAGCTGGGTCATACTTGAGCCCTGATTCTGACTCTTGGGAGGCAAATAATACTTTCTGTCTCAGATCTAGAACTCGCATGAGGAAACTCTGGGGGTTTCTTTGCTGCTCTGTGCCTCAGATGCTAACTGTTTGTAGAGCTCAGTGGCACTCTTTTCTTGAAAGTGGGAGCGCAGGATACGTCTGACTGCGGGGAGAGTTAAATGGGGTTTCCCTTCCAGATAGCTACGGAGCTGTGAGCCTGGAGAAATAGCTCTGATTACCGCATCCACTATTTCTACCTCAGGGTAACCTCGACTTAGTCCATTCTCAATCTGGTGAGCAAGGCTTGAAAAAGTTAACTTATCCTTCTGGCCTGGCTCACCTATCTGTCCAGAAACTTTAAAGTCTTTACGCCAGAATGGGCTCGGCTGCTGCTGAATGCTGCCAGAGACAGGTGTGCTTATGGGCTCGGGTGAGGCTATTTTGGGTATGCGCTGTGAATCATGAATTCTGTTATTAGCTACAGTTGTCTGTTCAGTCCTTGATTCTTTATTTTCTCCTACAGTTCTTTGTTCCTCAGTTCCTCCTGATTCAGCTATGTTTTCTGCACCATCATCTTGCAGTGTTTCATCCTCGACCTCAGAGGTCAAATCTGCAATTTTGTCTTTCAGCTGCAAAAATATGGACATGCCACCATCCTCTAACTCAGTCACTTCCTCCCTTTCGAGGTACTTCATTATATGAGTCAGGAGGGAAATGCGTGATTTCTTTTCAACATTTGCTCTTTGGTCCCCAGATATGAGAAGAAAATCACAAACTGAAAGTAAATTTTCTCTTGTCAGGGTATGTAGTTCTCCTACTACTTCTTCTTGTAACATTTCCATGGCCGTCATTGTTAACTGGATAGGTCTGCACAGGACTTAGCTCTGAACTGGACGGTCTTTAATGCTCCTGATGATCTCTTGCTGGCCTCAGGTGACGGTACTCAACCACCAACTTCAAGCTCTCGTCGCACAGCAACACCTTCCTGGGTTAGGATGTGGGGGGATTTAGCTGCATCGGACTTCGGTCACCAGGTTGTGGGTACCGGGCATCGGAAGAGCCATCCCAGCAGTGCCTCCAAAATGTTGCGCCCCTGGATAGGGGGGGCTGATAAATAAAGAAGAAATAATCACGAGAGTGATCAGGTGGTGTTTCCTTAGCGAGGGAGTTTACTCGAATGAGTTATAAAAACATACATTAACAAAAACTTTACAACAGGTAAGTTGCAGTGGGATACATACCCTATTCGCAAAAATATATCATCTTTCCCAGAAAATATTAATATCTGCTTGGTTACTGACAAATACACAATTTCCTATTTATAACAAAACTTTCACAAAATTAATAAATTGTTACTTAAACACAATATTAACAAGTGTACAGTATATAATTACTTCCCTTGCTTTCACAGCAACATTAGAACCACTCGGTGCATCTGCAGTAGTCTGGCTAACACAGAAAAACATCGCTAACACACGTGCTAGAAGGCCTCATATCCATTACATCCATATGGTTTCTCGGATACCATCTAAATAATAAAGCAGCAACTACAACACCTTGTTTGCCGATAAAACATTAAGAAAACACATGAAACATTGTCTAAACATTGCATAGTAAGTGTCAGATACCTTTTATATTCACACGGTATTTAGCAATGACAGCGTGACTATCGTGTGTCTGAGCTAACGTGGCTAAGTCACGAGGCAAATGCTAACGCGCCCGCTGGCCGGAGCAGTACACTTTCTTTTTCTCACAACAAACAATATAATGCATTTTCGGTACTGAAACTCTCTTAACAGCATAAAAACAAGTTTATAAGTGTTATAGTTTCATTCAGTAAAGCAACAACGTTACATACCTGATAAATAAAGAAGAAATAATCACGAGAGTGATCAGGTGGTGTTTCCTTAGCGAGGGAGTTTACTCGAATGAGGAAAACGCCACTGACTCCTCGAACGTGAGTGGCCGCAGGCAAAAGCAATCGATCCCAGATCACAGACTAATAGGCCACATAGCAGTACTCTGAAAATACAACTTAAATATACTTTTAACCATCTGAAATCAATTTAACAAATGATTTGAAAACATCATGTTATTTATTCTTTTTAAGAAAATGAGTTTTAACTGAAAGTGCTTTTTGTAACTAAACATTTTAACCATTTTTAATCATAAATCATGAATTACTTAATGAGTTAATCAAGCATCTTTTGTTTCTTGCATTAATTAACAGTGTGATATTTCTGTAACCACAGCTTATATTTCAACTTGTCACATAGCCTCTGTTCATGGGGCGGCTGCTCAACCAACTGAGCCAATCACCACCCCATATATTGGACATCCTTAATAAGAACTAAGAAGTTGTTTAGCAGCACAAAAATGGATGCAAGGGCGCTAATAGTTATTGCATCAATGCCTTGAAAATGAGCTCAACTTTGATTCATTGCAGAGAGATTAGATGAACTTTTTTTGTAATTTGCTATTTATTTATTCAGGAAAATCCCATTAATGCTTAAAACTTAGAAGTCCTGATCAAGTTCTGATCAAGTCCCAATATAGAATAGCCTATTGCACTTTACCAAGTTCAAACACAAACACTATAAAATGTCTCAAATGGTAAATGTGACAGAGGATGTTATTTGGGTCTGTTGAAAACTATGGTTGATAATTGCTGGTATAAATTGATAAAAGGCAGAAATTGTAAAAATCGAAAACAACCAGCTGCACCAGGGAATTCCTAATGACAGCATGGCAAAAAATACTGACACAAAATATACAGATGAGTCAAACTCACTCCTCAACAAGATAGAAGCTGCTGCCACTTTGTTTGTCTCTATAAGACAACTGAAAAAACCCAATATTGACAAGCAGAACAATAGAGTTGGACATACTTCTGTGGAAAAATGGATTCTGCTACTACGCTTGTATATTGGGACACAGACAGTAAATAACAGCTTACTCTGGTACTGATTGTCTGGGAAGTTAGCATCAGCTTGCACATTTTTGTTCAGGAAGTACAATTTTTCTAAGAAAAATCATGCATGGATGTCACAGAACAGAAAGAAAATATTGGCTTCAAACTGAAAGCTGGTTTGGGTTAAATAAAGAGTGTCAAAAAATGAAATAAAATAAAATAAATAAAGAGTGTTGCATACTCTAAGTATTGTGGCCTGTTATAAGCAGTATGCATTTAAATTTTTATATTTTTTATAACTTTATTTATCAGCACAGCAATATACTTCGTCATTCTTGTGCTGTTTACAAATTTGTCCCTTTTTCCCCAATGACATGGGTAAACACAGTGCGTATCTCATGAAACAGATGTTTCTTTCATGAATTTTTTTTTTTTTTTTTTTTTGCTTTTTCCTCCTCATTCGAGCAATTTAACTTGCAACAAACTGGCCGATTCTTGATCAGTTTGCTCTCATTGAGATTAGCTGGAAATGCTCCAATCTGCCCACCAATCAGCAGCAATTAGCCTGGCATGGAACATAATCTCCTCCTTAACATCCAATGAGCTTTTTGTCCAACTTATCAGTTGGACCCATGCACCGCAGTTGCTGAGGCTCTCTTAGGTTCCTGTGATTACTTTTGGCGTCATCTGAGTTGCTATCTCCTCTTCTGTGTAGTGAGGCCAAAAAATGTGCAGGCATCGAAAAGGGCCAAATGGTCCAAATCATGAATGGCCCAGATGGCTGCGGACAAAATTGTTCTAAGCTGACAGTTTATTCAGTCATTCAGCGATAACAGCCTCCTTCTTATATAAAAAAGGAACACTTGAATATTTTATTTTGATCTTCACTACAGAGAGAAAAAGTAAAAATACATTCTCACACAAAGAACCAAATGCAGCCGTTAAACTTTCACATCCTTTGTAGACAGTATGCAGGGAAAAATACTGTACTTTCTAAAACATTTTAACTGAACATCTTCATTCTAACATTTACAACTGATGATGTACAGCAATGCAGATGTACGTATGCATAGCCAGAAATATTCATTCCTTATTTTACTGGACAAAGATATCTAGCTATCTATATCATTGACAGAATAAGAAATATATTGCAGATGTTACGGTCTATGGCAGGTCCACTAACTCCGGACCTCTTGTACCAGTGTCCCGCAGGTTTTATTTGTTTACCTGCTGCAACACACCTATCTGAAACTAATGGATCATCAAGAGGCTGGTGAAGAGCTTGAAAACAAGAGAACAGTTTCATATAAAACAAGTGTGTTGCCGCAGGGAAGCATCTAAAACCTGGACACTGGCCTAAGAGGTCCAGAGTTAGTCTCTGGTCCAAGGGTTTTGCTCTTTTAGTTTATTAGTTACTCTTCTGGTTTCTTGTTTTTTTTTTGTAAATGTGGAAGAAATGATCTAATTAATCTTTTGTTAAAGTGTCACTCTGACTCTGGCGTGTCAATAATCTTTTTCTTATGTAATTTTTCTTACGTAATCATATCATGATGGGCTTAATCTTTTCCTGGTGCCACCTGTGTGAGTAAACAGTCTAAAAACATGTTGTACCCAAACAATGTCAGAGCTTTGGCAGACAAGACATGAGATGCAGTCTCTCTGTGAAGCTCTCCACTTGCAAAGGGACATTTTGCTTATCAATTACTTTGTCAGTAAATTGACTCTTTCATTTTTACTCATCAGACTCTTGGTAACTCTTTACTTTCCACAACAAGAGGGTTATCTACTTGCCTTTGTTTCCTGTTCACTACACCTGGTCTTGATTGTCACACTTGTTCTTCATTTGGATATTACTTATTAGTGCTTAGCTTTTGGTTTCTTTTGTTAATTTATCATCTCTTTGTTTTTTTCCCTGTTGTCACCCGTTGTGTTCCTTGTTGTTTGACTACTTCTTAGCTCTGGTTCCTTCCCCTTTTAATCTTATGTATTGATCTTTTGTTATACTTGTGCAATAAATCTTTGTTTCCTTTGTTCTTTTGCCTCCTACCTTTTCACCCTGCATTTGGGCACTTCCTCAAGACCCTGGAAGAAGTCTGGAAGAAGTGCCCACCCTGACAGCAAAAGTATAGCCCCAGTTCAGAGCAAGGTTGTCTCAAGGTACTCTGATGGTCTGATTCAATACAATTTGTTATCAAATCCATTATATGATGGACATTAGTCCAGTTCTGTTGCACTGCAGTCATTTAAAGTTCAACCAGTTAAGTTTTTTGTTTGTTGCATCACCTCCAAGCACCAAGAGTTTATTGGGAATGATTTTATATTGAATTCACGTGGGTATGAATGTTGGTAGGCACGCACGCAGGTCTGTAAGGATGTTTGTGTGTATTTTTCTATATGGTTGGGTTTATGTAAGGAGGTATTGAAGTTCATTTACACTTTGCAAATTAAAACTTAAAAACTAAACTAAACAGAAATAAAGAAAATGTTAAACTCAAATTTCAGATTGCGTTTTACTAACAGTACTTTTTACTTTTGATACTTAAGTACAGTAAATACTAGCTACTTTTTTTACTTTTACTCAAGTAATATTCTAGCAGGCGACTTTCACTTTTACTTGAGTCATTTTCCAGTAAGGTACTTTTACTTTTACTCAAGTATGGCTTTTGGGTACTTTATACAACACTGCTTATAGGAAAGCAAAGTTTTAAATCTAAATTTTGTAAAACAAGGTGTATGCTTCCCAAACTCCGATTAGGGGCTTTTTCCATAAGATAGGAGCCTGATAACTGCAGGCTCTGCTTCCCATGACACTTTAAGAATCACAGCTAAACCTGCAGTCTGAGTGTGAAGTGCTCTGTTGGGAAAATATGGAAAATATTACTCACCTGTACTGTATAATTTAACATTTTTACATAACCCAATGTTCTGTTTTGTTGGGTCAGGTTAGGCTCTCCAGTTCTTTCAAAGATGGTAAATATATTTCAAAATAGTGTAAGTTTTTTTTTTTTCCCCAAGGAGAAATACCCCTTAAGTTTATCCAGTACCATGTTAGTATTAGCCAAACAACAGCACTTCATAACAAGGCTGTTCACTTTTATCTATTTTTTTAGGTGATGGGTTCTCTGCAAAGGTGGTTTGGCAATTTACATGTCAGTGGTCTTGGTTCTTATTCAGATTAAATGGGTTGACATCTTGTCTTACTGAATTACATTCTGGATCGTTCTTTGCTTTGCTAGCATAGCTTCTGGTGGAAACTTGAGCAGTTCAACCTTCGAAAAGCTGCACTGGAGGTGGCAGCCTGCAAAATAACTTGACTAATCAGGTATCTAAGTGTTGCTAGCATTTAAGAGCCAGGCCCGCCCTTCTTTAAGCATTACACTAAAACATTGCTTCAATGGGAATCCTGTCTAGGTTTTTTTTTTTCACATGAGGAAGGGATCCATTCTCCCCTAAAGTTTCTACTTTTTTCTCAGCTTTCAGTCGGAGCCTTCGATGAGTCAAGTGCTAAAATTCCCTCTACACACAACGGGGGTTCCATTAGAGCATGTTTTGCTTTGGGAAACAATTGTGTGCAAATTACTTGTGTAGTTCTATTTAGTATTCTTTGGTTTTCACATCATTTATTGTCACACCTGTCTGCTGAAGAACATTTGGTAACACCTGTCAAGTTCAAACACTAAACATTGGTGGCTGTGTTTTAGAATGGTATTGGGAGAAATCTAGTTAAAATTAGCTATTCAAAATTGCATATATTGAGAAAGTATTATTGTTTTTTTGTGTACTTTGGTTTTACAAATGAGGAAAAATACCCCACAGACAAACAATTAGGTTTTCTGGTGCGAAAAAAAAAACATATCATACTTGGTTCAAGGCAAGTTTTTACCCTATAGTTCCTCATCCTATTGGTTTAAGGTGCACACGCACACACTCACATTTATCCTACTGTATAGGGTACAAAAGCATGTGGTTAAGACCCTTAGTGCTGCAAAACATAAAGCTCAGCACAAGCTTTTATGCCCCTCATTACTTTTGTCAACTGGCAAGTGATAAAAGATTCTGAACATTCATTTTGAGTGTGTTCAACTCATAGAAAAACAAAACAAATAAAGAGAGAATGAATAGCAGATGGTTTGCTGTGTAATACAGAATAAATTCTCAAACATCTGCTGCTAATAACCCAGGGAGAAATAATAATTGTGCGTGTAACTCAAATATGGACGAGCACTGCTTGATCAAAGCTTTGCTTTTCTTCAGAAACACACAATAACATATGCAAATGTTTTATGAATATGACAAAACACTTCATAATAATGAAAGAATGACATGTTATATATATAAGGACATAAACATGGTTTATGTGGATGAGTGTGTCCAGAGAAATGACAGTTTTTTTTAGATAATGTTAGAAAACGAAGAACAGGGTTTTAATTCACACCTTGTAGGACCTGATGACAAGTTCCTGCTGGCATGACAGCAGGTGCACTCCTTGTTTGAGGGTCAAGTTAATGCTGGGATGCAGTTCTGGCATTTAGCCACACACTGATACACTCTGAATGTTTTCAGTGGAATTAATACAGATTCATTATTACAAATAAATCAAGCATTCCGCTTTTTGCAGATCAGATGACAGCAAAAATGTTGCTTGGAATCCAGTGTAAGTATCTAAATAATTAAATTCACAGACAATTTTATTCCTGCTGATCCACTGCAAGTGATATTCATGTAGAACAATGAAACTCAGAGAGATAATCTCCATCCCAAAGTGATCCCTCTATCTGCACCAAGAACTCCTCAAATCCTGGTAAACGGGCCTCCAGAGCGCAACGAGTCCAAAGATAGAACAACAGATTTATAACACCCCAGATGTGCCTGATTTATGACCATTGTTTAATCTCCAGATTCCAACCACATGAAGGTCTTCTATTTGGAGCCATAATTTATAGAGCCCAGAGAAAGCAGGCGTAATGCTTTCTCTCTCTGTAGAGGATGAGCCAGCACTGTGACTCAGGCAGATAAACAGATGCTTGGTTTAACATTGATCTTATAAACACATGTGGAGAAAGGTTATCTCCTAAACATTTGTCGAAAAGAGTAGAATAGGCTTGAAACACTTCTTGATTTACTGTGAAAATGTTTTCTAAATATTCATTGTGGCATATGAGAAGGCCTTAAAGGGACTAGAGGCAGAAATATAAAAAAAAACAAATATGCATGTCCATTTTTTTAATACAAATGGGTGATGAAGCGCTAAATACCAAAAATAACGTTTCCACCCACGTCTCTCTCCGTTGCCTTGAACAGGCTGTGTGCTGCAAAATGCGCTGCAATTCAGTGTCCGAATTTCCCGCGCTGCCCTGCGGACGTGACGTCAAATGACGCTACATCCGCAGTTTTGATACAGGAAGAAGACGGTCGCGGTAAATTCAAACACTGTAAGCGATAGTTATGGATTCTTCTGCCATCAGCAAACGATCCAGATCAACTGAAAGACACTAAAAAGTGTAACTACGAAGAAAAAGCTTAGTAAACAACATTATAGCTTCAGTTTGTGCACGATTCCGTGACAGCTTGGCTCGTGGCTGCAGTTACCTGAAGCGCCAGTTGCACCAGTCGTGAGTTTCGTTTCTTAATCTTGCCTGAAGTCCCTTTAAAGGGCAAGTTCGTTTTTTTTTTTCAATCTGATTCTATTTTCTAGCATGAAATATGTTCATTTACTCACCCAGACAGTTTTGGTGCAACTTGAATTCCTTCGGGAGATATTTAGATCCACTCCAGATCAGCGTGTGTCCGATATAATGGGAGTGATGGGGCAACCTCGTGTAGCCTCTAAATAAGGCATTATCTGCCACAAACTCCTTCATTTCACCGATGTTTTGTGACGAAACATTAGTCGGACCCCCCTGTGAGCTCGAAGCGGCTTTTTTGTGATGATTCGTCCTTATTTACAGACATTTACTTGTTATGGTGTCGCATAATAGTGACGTCATCAAAGCCGCAGCAGTATAAATGTCTGTAAATAAGGAGGAATCACCACAAAAAAGGCCGCTTCGAGCTCACGGGGGGGGGGGGGGGGGGGGGGGGGGGGGGGGGGGGGGGGGGGGGGGGGGGGGGGGTGTCCGACCAATGTTTGGTAACAAAACATTGGTGAAATGAATGAGTTTGTTGTAGATAATGCCTTATTTGGAGGCTGCGCGCTGTTGCCCTATAACTTCCATTATATTGGACATACGCTGATCTCAAGTGGATCTAAATATCTCCCGAAGGAATTCAAGTTGCACCAAAACTGTCTGGGTGAGTAAATGAATGTATTTCCTGCTAGAAAATAGATCCAGATTGAAAAAAAACTAACTTCCCCTTTGATGCAGCAGTACCATTTTACTCTTGTCATGTCAGCTTTGTAAATCAGCTGTTATGCTTGAAAATTCAAGTCAAGTTTCAAGGTTAAATTCTATTTTTGAGGAAAATTTCCACACCAAAGCATTTATAGAAGTTGATTTGAGAGCTACAGTAAGGCAGGACTGTGAGAGAAGTAATTATACATCATACTATGTCTCCCATTTTCTTATCCCCACCCCTTGGCGTCATAAGCAAGTCCTCATTACCAGATTGGCTGAGCTGAGAGACCCAAGCTGCTGCTTTTTTTCCTGCTTGCTCGGGTTCCTGTGTTGTGGTGGGAGGGTCGGCAGAGGCGACACGAGCAAATGTTGCTGTTTATTTCCATTCTGTCATGTGTGTGAATCTGATTACAGGTCCTCTAAGTCAATATTTAGCTTCTGCGGACGGCATCATCGTCGGCTAGTTTATTTTTTCTGGGCCCCACCACATCTGTTGCCAATGTCATGTGTGGTAGCCAATGTGTGCAGCTACCAGGAAGGAAAAGCAAACAATGAGTCTGCAGTTCTGATGGAGTGAGTCAGGCAAAAGAGGAGCGAGTGTGAAGCCACGATTTGCAGCTAGAAGTCAGAGCAGTTTTAGGATGGTTGGGCTTGTGGCAGTTTGAGGGATGCCTTAATGGATTTGATGAGGGGGTCAGAGGAGTTCATGGCAAAACACTAATTTCATATCAGCCTCCTTCGTGTTTGAAAGAAGTAACAAGCGTGTGGCAAAAGGCAAAAACATGCATACAAACAATTCCAATTTCCAATATCCTAGTCCAAAAGTTCAGTTTGTCAGTTTGTTTCACTTTTAGATTGTAGGAGCTGCACAGACAATAATTGCATTTCATGCATTTTTCATTTGATTCCCCTTGTCTGAGAATCTTTCATGGGGGCTGCCACTTTATTAGGAGCCAAGAGGAACACAAGATTGAGGCTTCGTTTCATCTGGCCCTCAGGCAAGAGAGGATTTGATATTTATTAAAAATGGAGAGCAGTATTTTTCTTCCAGTCATGACTTCATTACCTTTGGTTTTTCCAGCACGGCAGACCACACACAGTCACTAGATCTGAAACACCTCCTCTGCATGTTTGCCTGACCTACTATTTGAATTTGAGGGTTTGCAGAATTGTGAACTTTCTGTGCCAAAAAGTGCAGGTCAGGACTTCGTTAGACTTGGAATAGTTTCTGTGCTGGGTGTTACTTGAACTGAGTTGGCAGTCATATGGTTTGTGTATCCTTGCTCTGGGTTGCAACTACTCCAGCTATATACAATATGCTATTTAAGATGCAATTGTTTTTAATGTGAATTATTCATTGGGTTTTACAGCTAAAACTTGAGTTGTATTGTTTGCTTAAGAGATTAAGGACAAAACGTCCCAGGAATAACACTGGAGATCTGCCAGTGATTAAAGGGGCCTTTGCTACTTTTATACATACATTATGCATTCTGTACAGAAAAGAGAGGCTCTTCACAACTACCAGTACCCCTCCACCCCTTTTAAATTCACTTTCGTCTGAAAAACATCTGGAATTCATTGAGAGGAGGAGGTTATGGGAAATGAACTCCGACAAGAGTCTGTAGATTTAGGTACAGCCCCCTGCTTTAGGTTCCTTCAGATGTTAAAGATAGGCCTGGAGTCAAAAACCTCTTGGACTATCTCATATAGGCCTACCTGCCCCACCCTTAAAACAAAATACTACTTTAATGTGGCAACAATGAAGCTATTATTACATTAACATACCAACAGAACACAAGAATGTGTGGAAGGTCTGAACTGAAGCCTTTATGTCCTCGTAAGCATCATATAGAAACAAGGGAAGCTGGTATAAATATCCACAATAATACAGATTCTTGATTGATCCCACATGAAATATTTAGATTGCTCACTGGAAAGGGTTAGCACAGTATGACTTATTACCGTAACTCATGACTTTACAGCATCAGTTCCCATTAAAAATAATTGTGAACCTCAAAGACTTGTTGAATTCCCCCATTAAATTGTGAGTCATTGTGTTACTCAGAGTGACCACAAACAAAAAGCTCGGAAAGCTGGCTCACACTTTATTGCAGATGTTACTGGTCATTTTTCTGTTTGGGAGGTGTAAAGCTGGGCTTGCTTTGCTCGTATGATATGGACAAAAATAATCCAACAAAGTCAGAAAATTCTGATCAGATGATTCACAAAGCTGATAATTAGCATGTAATGGGAAATAACTTGAGACATACTGTATCTTCACATCAGAGCAGCTGGAAAAAGACAAAAAAAAAAAGTAACTTAATATTCCGTCAGGTGCACACTGTGCATTTTTTACAAAGTCTCTTTAATGGTGTTCAAATGAAAGGCTTAGCTGTCTGGCTTATGAATGACCTTACACATATGTCACAGGTTTGTGCTCTCCATTACTTCTCCTCTGTCTCTAACCTGCAGCACATGTTCATTAGTTTTTTTTTGTATGAAATGTGAAAGTGCCAAATGCAGCAAAAATTATGTGAACCAGATCCTAGAGATTTGAGTGTCTCTCCATACCTTTGCATTTCAGTAAATGACGATGAATATGACCCTTTTCCTTCTTTGTGTGACGAGTTCAATAAGAACAAACCCCGAGCCTTGAAATCCTTGTTAAAAGAAATATGCATGTACGGGCGCCTGAAGCAAATAGTTTCTCAGTAATACATGAGTAGAGGCTGCATGGTGGCCCTCTTTATGAACAGAATTACATCTGTTTTTTGTTGGTCTGAGACATTAATTATATCCTTCTGGAGTTGTCTGCGAAGTGTGTTGGTGTAATTGATAGTGAGACTAAATACTACATGCAAGACTCACTTTTACTTTTATGTTTTTTTCCATGTTAGAATTTATGTTGCATTTCTTTTAGATAAAATTATGTTTTCTGTTTGGTTATTAAAAGCATTTATAAATGATCTATAAGGAGGTTAAATGTCTTGTAACAGTCACTCAAGTAAATTATTTGAGTTTGGCTGTGGCAGCACAACCTCTTATACCCCTTGCCCACTTATGCAAACCAGGTGCTAGTTTTAAGCTCGTCATCCTGCTCATTCCCAGTTGGCTTATCTTGCAAATCTTCAAAGATGTGCTTTTTACGGGCTAGAATGTAATTATTAGACTGTGCCATTGTTTCAGAGATGCAATTATTCTAGCTTTCTTGAAAAGTTACTTGAGCCAAGTTTTTGATTTACATCGCTAAAATGGCAAGTGTTGACTGAAGTTTTTAACAACTAAAAAAAACTAAAGATGTATCAGTTTAGTGCAAATACTGGAGTAACCTCTTGCTGTGACCTGTATTGAGGTACAGTAGAGTTGGAAACCAGGGCTAAAATACATTCTTTTTACAAATTCTACGTGGCATCATTTTGGTTACTTTGATTTACAAATAAACGGAGCAACATGTTACCAAAAAACTTTGTCAGTTTATGGCTGGATTTAGGCAGATGCTCATTGAGAGTAAAAACCTCATAGCCAGGACTAAAATGCATCCTTTGCAGTTACTCTCACAATCACTAGAGATTGCATCTTCTTTGAATGTAATTATAGGTTGCATGAACAAATGCCCTATGGGGATGTTTCCTGGGAGGACAGTCTCTTTCATAATGAGGGGGCATGCTGTTTGAGGATTTTGGCACAGGTACAGGAAAGAACACTCTCCTTTGTGCTGTAATCTACTTCTTGATGCAACCAGAAGCATCTGTTCTCCTGACTCCACTGATCAGTTTGGATTGTGCAAAGTAAAAAAAAAAAAAAAATCGACCAAAGTGGTTAGAAGGTGCTATCTATTTGATTAACTTAAAACAGATTTTTAAAAATAGTTCCAAAATTAAATGAAAGACAGTTTTTGTATAAAATTTGAAAGTGAAGACGTGAAATTTTTTGCCTGCTTCCAATTTTCTGCATGGTTTGAATTGGCAGGTAGTTGTTGTGCAAGTGTGGACAGTACATGCACCTGATATTTTAATAAGTAATTCAAAAACTGAAAAGATTTCTCATTTAATCTACTAGTAAAGCTAAAAATCTGCCTTTTCATTCCATTTGATCAAGCAGAGCATCATTTCAATGAGTTTGCCTGTTTGCATTGTCTTCAGTATTTATGTTCCTCTATCATTTTTCTGAACCACTATGCAGGACAACGATGCAAAAGAAAAATACATCTTTTCCAATGACAAGAAATATTTATAGCCTGTTGAGGTTTTAATGCCAGGAGTTGGCATAGCAGATACTAACCTCATGTTTCTAACCTCAACCAACTCCATTATGAGCATTATCGTTGATATACACCCCTTTCCCACTGGCTAAAGAACCCATTTAAACCTGCGAATAATCGGCTTTTAGTGGCCGTGGGAAAAAGAACCTTGGCCCTCAGTTCCGATAACCTTTTATAGCTCCTACTCCGAGGCAGGGTCTTTTCGGAGTTCCATAGGAACTGAAATACGTAGATGTTTGGTGATTGGTAGAACTGGCAAGCCGCGCCCTTGCGTGATCTCCGCTTCTTCCACCCCACCTATTTAAAAAGTCCCACGGCTGTTTAAAGGAACAGTACACCACAGAAAGATGTAACTTTATTTTCCACTTACCCTCATAGTGAGCAAGACTCTGGAGCACTTTTTTAATATCTCAAATGCAGCCGGCGATCGGGAAGGGTTCTCGTTTTCCCCCAAATTTCACATAATGGAGTTCGCAGGGGTCCAAGCCAAAAAGGTCCATAAAAGTCCACAAAAACTTGTCAATATTCCTCCAAACTGCTCATCCAATGTAATTCAAGTGTCCTGAGTGGGTGGCATCCAGAATTTACTGGAAACGACATCATTTAGTTTATTTTCAGAGCCTAGACAGTACTACACCGCATCTCCTGCCAGCACGCCGATGCGCGTTCATGAAACTACAGAAGGCGCGGCAGACGAGATTGCGCGTTCTCTTTTTCTTTCTTTGTTTTAGATTAATATCCAACCCCTCTTGTGTTTCTCCCTGTTTATCTGCAGCTGTGTTGCTCTTGGCACAATGTAAACAGCGAATTTCTTCTTCTGGGCCTGTATTATTGGCAGAGTAGGCTCTGAACCATAGACTGTATATAATTACTGGACGTAGCTTCCGGTCTCTTCTGAATAGAGAAATGTGAAGCCAGTTGGGCGTGTCTTACCGTCGCCATCTTGCCGTGTCACGTACGTCGTCACTCCAGGAAAATCCTAAAATGGGCACAGCGCGGCCGCGGGACAAATGATTGACAGCTGACGTACTGTGGGCTAAACGCTAACTGAGCTAACACGAAACTAAGAGGAGCTAACAAAGATAAGCCCCCTAAGCGGCATGGTTAAGGTAAGACATGCTTAGACTTGCAATTCGCTGACTAAACACCGCCGTTGTGCGACTCTGTAACAAACTGAGACCTTATTAAGAGCAAAGAAGGAGCTAACTAGGAGCCTTCGGTCGGCAGGCGGAGCTTCCGGTCTGCCGCATGTCAATCATAAGGATACGCCCTTAATTTATGTGTAATTTGAAGAATAAATAACATTTAAATTAATGAGTTATAAAAAAATTCACCCCCTCACAGCTGAACAAATGAAGGTAAACGTGACCTAAAAATGATTTTTTGAACCAGGCTGTAAAACTGTTTATTTCTGCATGTGAAGTCGGCTTTTAACATGGGAGTTCATGGGGATTTGCTCGCCCCGGTTTCGGCCCCTAGCGGTGGATGAAGGGAGGATTATATACTATATACAATGCGGGAAGAGTCACTGTTCTGAGGCGGAGTTTGCCCCTT
>JALJCO010013245.1:0-43123 GCA_023101725.1 Atherinomorus stipes
CGTGTAGCCAGAAGGACAGAAAAGATCACCATAATCTTCCATTTTAGAATAAGATAACATAAACTTTATCGTCCCACAACGGGTAATCTGTCTTGGGCTTTTAGAATCACATTATCAAAGCGAACGAACCAAAATAAAATACATTTTAATTAAATAGTCATTAATTAGCCTATTTTTCAAATGCCAAGGAGCCGCATCAGCGACCCCTGGCCTATATCATATTAATTCTTGTTTTTAGAAGACAACTACGTCATAAGTGTAACCACTGGTAGCCAGATGTTACTGTAACCTAAAGAAGCGCGCGCGCACCCCCCCGACTCACCCGCACACACGCACGTGGTGATTCTCTCCAATATGCAACTTGCAGTGATTAAAAGTATAGCCGAAAAAAAACTTTATTAAAAGTAACCAAATAAATAAAACTAATAAAATAGAAGTAGTAAAATATTAAAGGCTCTAAAATGGCTGTGTCTGTGGCCCCCTCCCTTTGGCGCCTGCGCACGTCAGGCCATCGGCTTCCTCGGGACACCACAGCCGCTTTTCTGACTCTGCGCAGCCACTCTCACGGCGGCCGTCCTCCAGCTCACGACAGCCACACCTCTCTGCTCACCACCATCACCTGAGCCCTCTGAACCCTCTGAGCCCTCTGAACCCTCTGAACCCTCTGAACCCTCTGAACCCTCTGAACCCTCTGAACCCTCTGAGCCCTCTGAACCCTCTGCCCTCTGAGCCCTCTGAGCCCTCTGCCCTCTGACCCTCTGACGCGGCCTCTGACCCTCTGACCCTCTGAACCCTCTGAGCCCTCTGAGCCCTCTGAACCCTCTGAGCCCCCTGAACCCTCTGAGCCCTCTGAACCCTCTGAGCCCTCTGAGCCCTCTGAACCCTCTGAACCCTCTGAGCCCTCTGAGCCCTCTGAGCCCTCTGAACCCTCTGAACCCTCTGAGCCCTCTGAACCCTCTGAACCCTCTGAGCCCTCTGAGCCCCCTGAACCCTCTGAGCCCTCTGAGCCCTCTGAACCCTCTGAACCCTCTGAGCCCTCTGAACCCTCTGAGCCCCTGCCTCTGAACCCTCTGAGCCCTCTGAGCCCTCTGAACCCTCTGAACCCTCTGAACCCTCTGAACCCTCTGAGCCCTCTGAACCCTCTGAACCCTCTGAGCCCCCTGAACCCTCTGAGCCCTCTGAACCCTCTGAGCCCCTCTGAACCCTCTGAACCCTCTGAGCCCTCTGAACCCTCTGAACCCTCTGAGCCCTCTGAGCCCTCTGAGCCCCCTGAACCCTCTGAACCCTCTGAACCCTCTGAGCCCTCTGAGCCCTCTGAACCCTCTGAGCCCTCTGAACCCTCTGAGCCCTCTGAACCCTCTGAGCCCTCTGAACCCTCTGAACCCTCTGAACCCTCTGAGCCTTCTGAGCCCTCTGAGCCCCCTGAACCCTCTGAACCCTCTGGCCCTCTGAACCCTCTGAACCCTCTGAACGCTCTGAGCCCTCTGAACCCTCTGAACCCTCTGAACCCTCTGAGCCCTCTGAACCCTCTGAACCCTCTGAGCCCCTCTGAACCCTCTGAGCCCTCTGAACCCTCTGAGCCCTCTGAGCCCTCTGAACCCTCTGAACCCTCTGAACCCTCTGAGCCCTCTGAGCCCTCTGAACCCTCTGAACCCTCTGAGCCCCCTGAACCCTCTGAGCCCTCTGAGCCCCCTGAACCCTCTGAACCCTCTGAGCCCTCTGAGCCCTCTGAGCCCCCTGAACCCTCTGAGCCCTCTGAACCCTCTGAGCCCTCTGAGCCCTCTGAACCCTCTGAACCCTCTGAGCCCTCTGAACCCTCTGAACCCTCTGAGCCCCCTGAGCCCTCTGAGCCCTCTGAACCCTCTGAGCCCTCTGAACCCTCTGAACCCTCTGAGCCCTCTGAACCCTCTGAACCCTCTGAGCCCTCTGAACCCTCTGAACCCTCTGAGCCCCCTGAACCCTCTGAGCCCTCTGAACCCTCTGAGCCCTCTGATCCCTCTGAACCCTCTGAGCCCTCTGAACCCTCTGAGCCCTCTGAACCCTCTGAGCCCTCTGAACCCTCTGAACCCTCTGAACCCTCTGAGCCTTCTGATCCCTCTGAGCCCCCTGAACCCTCTGAACCCTCTGAACCCTCTGAGCCCTCTGAGCCCCCTGAACCCTCTGAGCCCTCTGAGCCCTCTGAACCCTCTGAGCCCTCTGAGCCCCCTGAACCCTCTGAGCCCTCTGATCCCTCTGAGCCCCCTGAACCCTCTGAACCCTCTGAGCCCTCTGAACCCTCTGAACCCTCTGAGCCCTCTGAACCCTCTGAACCCTCTGAGCCCCCTGAACCCTCTGAGCCCTCTGATCCCTCTGAACCCTCTGAGCCCCCTGAACCCTCTGAGCCCCCTGAACCCTCTGAACCCTCTGAGCCCTCTGATCCCTCTGAGCCCCCTGAACCCTCTGAGCCCTCTGATCCCTCTGATCCCTCTGAGCCCCCTGAACCCTCTGAGCCCCCTGAACCCTCTGAGCCCTCTGAACCCTCTGAGCCCCCTGAACCCTCTGAACCCTCAGCCCCTCTGATCCCTCTGAGCCCTCTGAACCCTCTGAACCCTCAGCCCTCTGATCCCTCTGAGCCCTCTGAACCCTCTGAACCCTCTGAGCCCTCTGATCCCTCTGAGCCCTCTGAACCCTCTGAGCCCTCTGAGCCCTCTGATCCCTCTGAGCCCTCTGAACCCTCTGAGCCCTCTGAACCCTCTGAACCCTCTGAACCCTCTGAGCCCTCTGAGCCCTCTGAGCCCTCTGAGCCCCCTGAACCCTCTGAGCCCCCTGAACCCTCTGAGCCCTCTGATCCCTCTGAGCCCTCTGAACCCTCTGAACCCTCTGATCCCTCTGAGCCCCCTGAGCCCTCTGAGCCCTCTGAGCCCTCTGAACCCTCTGAGCCCTCTGAACCCTCTGAGCCCTCTGAGCCCCCTGAACCCTCTGAACCCTCTGAACCCTCTGAACCCTCTGAGCCCTCTGAACCCTCTGAGCCTTCTGATCCCTCTGAGCCCCCTGAACCCTCTGAACCCTCTGAGCCCTCTGAGCCCTCTGAGCCCTCTGAACCCTCTGAGCCCTCTGAACCCTCTGAACCCTCTGAGCCCTCTGAGCCCTCTGAGCCCCCTGAACCCTCTGAACCCTCTGAGCCCTCTGATCCCTCTGAGCCCTCTGAACCCTCTGAACCCTCTGATCCCTCTGAGCCCTCTGAACCCTCTGAACCCTCTGAGCCCTCTGAGCCCTCTGAGCCCTCTGAACCCTCTGAGCCCTCTGAACCCTCTGAGCCCTCTGAGCCCTCTGAGCCCCCTGAACCCTCTGAACCCTCTGAACCCTCTGAGCCCTCTGAACCCTCTGAGCCTTCTGATCCCTCTGAGCCCTCTGATCCCTCTGAACCCTCTGAACCCTCTGAGCCTTCTGATCCCTCTGAGCCCTCTGAGCCTTCTGATCCCTCTGAGCCCCCTGAGCCCTCTGAGCCCTCTGAACCCTCTGAGCCCTCTGAGCCCTCTGAACCCTCTGATCCCTCTGATCCCTCTGAACCCTCTGAACCCTCTGAGCCCTCTGAGCCCTCTGAACCCTCTGATCCCTCTGAACCCTCTGAGCCCTCTGAACCCTCTGAGCCCTCTGAACCCTCTGAGCCCTCTGAACCCTCTGAACCCTCTGAACCCTCTGAGCCTTCTGATCCCTCTGAGCCCCCTGAACCCTCTGAACCCTCTGAGCCCTCTGAACCCTCTGAGCCCCTCCTGAACCCTCTGAGCCCTCTGAGCCCCTCTGAACCCTCTGAGCCCTCTGAGCCCCCTCCCTCTGAGCCCTCTGATCCCTCTGAGCCTTCTGATCCCTCTGAACCCTCTGAGCCCTCTGAACCCTCTGAGCCCTCTGAGCCCTCTGAACCCTCTGAGCCCTCTGAACCCTCTGAACCCTCTGAGCCCTCTGAACCCTCTGAACCCTCTGAGCCCTCTGAGCCCTCTGAACCCTCTGAGCCCCCTGAACCCTCTGAGCCCTCTGAGCCCTCTGAACCCTCTGAGCCCTCTGAGCCCTCTGAACCCTCTGATCCCCCTGAACCCTCTGAGCCCTCTGAACCCTCTGAGCCCTCTGAACCCTCTGAACCCTCTGAGCCCTCTGAACCCTCTGAGCCCTCTGAGCCCTCTGAGCCCTCTGAGCCCTCTGAGCCCTCTGAACCCTCTGAGCCCTCTGAGCCCTCTGAACCCTCTGAGCCCTCTAAGCCTGGGCATCCGGCACCCAACTGCTGCGCCTTCTTCTCCAACGTTTTGCCCCATCAGTCCTCTCTCTACTCTCTGCTGTCCGCACATCGGCTTAAAAACAGCTGTTATCAGTTTGATCAGGGGAGGTGCCTTCCCTGCAGGTGCTGCCAATCAGTTCATTAAAAGTTTTTGTTTTATCAATTAAAATGAAAGATTTAAAAAAAACATTCCTTTATTTATTTTTGGAATTTTCGTTTTTCTAATTTCGTTTAAAAACAAAAAAACTAACAAACCACCTGTTTTTTTCGTTTTTTCATATTTTGTTTTGAAACGGAAAAACCAAAGAACGAACCATACATGGATTTTCCACAAACAAGTTTACCTGAAACTGCTGCAGCTCGAGTGTTTGCCACGCGTCTCCATCAGTTTCTGCACCGCTTATCCAGGTCAGTGTTGCTGGAGCCTATCCAGCTGTTATCAGGTTCACCTGGACAGGTGACCAGTCTGTCACAGGACTGACACAGAGAGACAGACAACCATTCACACTAACATTCATTCATAGAGACAATTTAGAGTGATCATGAACCTAACATCTTGTGTTTGGACTGTGGGAGGAAGCCGGAGAACCTGGAGAGAACCCACGCATACACGGGAGAACATGCAAACTCCACACAGGAAGGAACTGTTGGAATTGTTCCAACCCCCTCCCCAGCTGGGAATCGAACCAGCGACCTTCTTACTGTGAGACTGCCATGCTAGCCACCATGTACACCGTGCAGCCCGTGTTGCATAGTCTGGATTGTAAAAACTTTATTGTTCAGCACATAGTGACAGAACTCAAGACAAAAACGCCACAAAGACATAAAACACACACTCGTGAGACGTGTGTATTCTGCTTTGTTTGTTTGCTTGTTTTCTAAGTTTAATCAGTGTGAATGAGCGTTTTACCAGAGCAGATTTAAAATGACAATGACGTCATTGATCGGATCGGTGAATGAATTGTTACAGGCTGATCAGAAAATTTGGAAAAAATGTGAAATATCGGCCGATCCGATGACACCGTTCCGATCGGTGAAAGGTGTATTCACTACCATGCTAATAGATACGATTAAACTAACTTAAAGAGTTTTATGATAAAATAACATATTCCTAGTTTTACATGGCTTGTACCAGCTGACAGTGAAAGTGAACCAGTCTACCTGTGAGTTGGAGAAAAGCAAAATTTATCCATATTTGATAGAGAATAACAAACCTTTTCCCTCCCCAGTACAGCCTACTGGGATCCTCTGGCTGCAGCAGCACGTTTGCTGTTTCTACGACTGCACCACCCTGACGTTTTAGGGGTTTGTGATGTCAAAACATGAAAAAATATATATTATTGGAATGGGCTGAAAATGTATAAAACTAGAACATTTTATAGAATAAAATGATGCATGTCATGGACTTATCAGATTATTTTTAAAAAAAGCAATGATAGACTAACGGTGTGTTCAGACCAAGCGCGATTTGGCCGTCACCCCGGCTTTACACCTGCTCCGTGACGTGAGCGCAGCGGCTTTGCTGCGACTTCCTCGGCGCGAGCATTTACACCGTTCACTGTGCGGCCGCACAGCGCACCCACGAGCGCACCAGCTGTTGTTAGATTGGTGACATCACGGAATCACGGGAGGACGGCTAGATCGCCTGTGATTCTCATCCAAATGGTTCATTTTGTCCACATGTTCATGCGTCATGGTTCCTTATTTCACTGTAACCCCGTGGATGCGGAGATGCTGTCATGTTCAGGTCGTTCAGCAGTTTAAAAGCTGCACAGTGGCTTTTGTTTAGGAAGTTACCGGATGTTTTACACTGAACCTGTGTCTGACTTCCTGTCTGGTTCGATCTGAACTCCTGATATTGACGCGGTGTCGGTGCGTGGAGCGTCTAAATTAGGGCTGGCACGTATCTGTAGCACAGCGGCGCGACATGCCGGAGCAGCGACGGACCGCTCACGCACCGCAGCGTGATCAATGTGTTTCAAACCATTGATTACATGGGCGCCATCCCGCTGCGCTGCGCTCACGTCACGGACCAGGTGTAAAGCCGGGGTCAAGGCCGTCAGGTTAACATGCAAAGTCAATGGCCGACGCGCGTCGGGGAGGCGTCAGCACCTGCGGCGCGTTTCGCGGGTCGGGCGCAGCGCATCTAGTTTTGAGATTTTGAGTGTTTGACACGCGTCAGACGCCGGAGTTGGAAAATCTGAACTTTAGCATCTTGATGCGGGGCGTCGACCAATCAGAGCTAGTCACGAGGCTGATAATGCTGCCCCGCATCGGGACATCGGTACATTAAACTGGGCTGATAATGCTGCCCCGCATCGGGACATCGGGACGTTAAACTGGGCTGATAATGCTGCCCCGCATCGGGACATCGGGACATTAAACTGGGCTGATAATGCTGCCCCGCATCGGGACATCGGGAAGGTTAACTAGACTGATAATGCTGCCCCGCATCGGGACATCGGGACATTAAACTGGGCTGATAATGCTGCCCCGCATCGGGACATCGGGACGTTAAACTGGGCTGATAATGCTGCCCCGCATCGGGACATCGGGACGTTAAACTGGGCTGATAATGCTGCCCCGCATCGGGACATCGGGACATTAAACTGGGCTGATAATGCTGCCCCGCATCGGGACATCGGGACATTAAACTGGGCTGATAATGCTGCCCCGCATCGGGACATCGGGACGTTAAACTGGGCTGATAATGCTGCCCCGCATCGGGACATCGGGACGTTAAACTGGGCTGATAATGCTGCCCCGCATCGGGACATCGGGACGTTAAACTGGGCTGATAATGCTGCCCCGCATCGGGACATCGGGACGTTAAACTGGGCTGATAATGCTGCCCCGCATCGGGACATCGGGACGTTAAACTGGACTGATAATGCTGCCCCGCATCGGGACATCGGGATGTTAAACTGGACTGATAATGCTGCCCCGCATCGGGACATCGGGACGTTAAACTGGACTGATAATGCTGCCCCGCATCGGGACATCGGGACGTTAAACTGGACTGATAATGCTGCCCCGCATCGGGACATCGGGACGTTAAACTGGACTGATAATGCTGCCCCGCATCGGGACATCGGGACGTTAAACTGGGCTGATAATGCTGCCCCGCATCGGGACATCGGGACGTTAAACTGGGCTGATAATGCTGCCCCGCATCGGGACATTAAACTGGGCTGATAATGCTGCCCCGCATCGGGACATCGGGACGTTAAACTGGACTGATAATGCTGCCCCGCATCGGGACATCGGGACGTTAAACTGGGCTGATAATGCTGCCCCGCATCAGAACATCGGGACGTTAAACTGGGCTGATAATGCTGCCCCGCATCCGGACATCGGGACGTTAAACTGGACTGATAATGCTGCCCCGCATCGGGACATCCGGACGTTAAACTGGACTGATAATGCTGCCCCGCATCCGGACATCGGGACGTTAAACTGGACTGATAATGCTGCCCCGCATCGGGACATCGGGACGTTAAACTGGGCTGATAATGCTGCCCCGCATCGGGACATCGGGACGTTAAACTGGGCTGATAATGCTGCCCCGCATCGGGACATCGGGACGTTAAACTGGACTGATAATGCTGCCCCGCATCGGGACATCGGGACGTTAAACTGGGCTGATAATGCTGTCCCGCATCGGGACATCGGAACCTTAAACTGGGCTGAAAATGCTGCCCTGCATCGGGACATCGGGACGTTAAACTGGGCTGATAATGCTGCCCCGCATCGGGACATCGGGACGTTAAACTGGGCTGATAATGCTGCCCCGCATCGGGACATCGGGACGTTAAACTGGGCTGAAAATGCTGCCCTGCATCGGGACATCGGGACGTTAAACTGGGCTGATAATGCTGCCCCGCATCGGGACATCGGGACGTTTAACTGGGCCGGATCAGACGGCTGAAAGTGCTGCTCGCCAGCAGCTCCTGGAGTAAATGATGAAACTCATCACAGTCTGAACACCTGGATTCATTTAGTGAACCGGACACAGAGCAGAGATGTCCGATGACGACGTTCCCTGCTTTATTTATCACATGAAGCCGAGCCGCTCTCTCTCCTGCACCTGCCATGGTGCAGACAGACGGTGAAAGGAAAAAGAGAAAGCAGAGGCCCCTCCCACGGTGCGGGGAGCACGGCTTGGCCGGGCATCTCTCGCCGCACGTCGGGGCGTCAAACTGTGGAAACTTTTTAGTGACCAAGCGTCCAACTTTGGGCGTCAGGCGCGATTTTGACGCCCAAATCGCGCCTGGTCTGAACACAAAAATATGCCCGTCATGTCAGTGACCCGTTTGTATTCCAGTCCTTGTTCTGCATCTGTATTCATGCTCTTCCTCTCTCTTCATTCCTCGTTCAGCGCTTTCGTCGTGCTTTAGGAGTAAAAGCTGAGTTAACATTAGTCTAGAGTCCCAGGACACGACGCGTTATTAAACACAGAGGAATGAAATAACACGGAAAACATCTGACTTCACTCACACTTTACCAGGAACTGGGTCTGGTCCAGGACGGAGTTCTCATACCCGAGTCTGAGTTGTGTTTGTTCGTCGGACAGCAGAGACTTAACTCAGCTAAAGTAATAAAGTCCCACAGGGGGATAAACAGGAGGATTATGGGAAAATCAATCATCGCCATAGCAGCTTGTAGGAAAGAGTAATAACCATAAGTATCCTGTAAAGAACAAGCGTCTGACACCCAAAACTGAGGAGGAAATTGGAGAAGATGAAGGAGCAGTAGCATGGGAGGGAGGGTGCAGTAATGAAAAACAGTCTCCAGCAGCTCGCTGAAATATTTATATAATAAAACAGTCTGAAAAGGAGATTAGGCAAAATACAAATAGATGAAAAAAGCCGGTGCAGGTAGAAACGGTGGCGAGGAAAGTAGAGCAGAAGTTAGTGTGAAAGCCTGGAGGAGGAAAACAAATCACCTCCATCAGCCTGCGACTGCAGCAAGGCTCCTCTGGAAGGGGGGGGCTGTATTCCACCGGGAGGGTCTTCCAAAGTCTGAATGCAACCCTGAACTCTGAGCTGATCAACTCTGTCTCCTTCCAGAACGGCTTCACCATGGCAACCAGCAGAGAGAGAGCCATCCCTGCTGCTGCTGCTGCTGCTGCCGGTATGTGCATCTGCGGTGGTATGTGGCGGTGCGTTCACTGACAGGCAACAGTCGTAGCTCTGAATGCAGCGGCCTTGTCCTTTTACACAACAAACTTTCTTTAAATGAGAACCATGGTGAAATATCTGTGCGACGCCGAGGACTCGGACAGAAACGGCTGCCGGAGAAATGGAGCGTACCAAAGTGCTGCATGACTGACAGCTCAGCGCTTGCTCTGCCAGAAATGAACACCAGAACCACCGTGAAGGCCGTTTTTACCACCGTTACCTTTTAACTTAATGCAGCTCCTAAATACACCCTGGTGTATCTCTGATTCATGACGTCTCCGAACATGATCAGGCGTTCTTATCCTGGATTTCATTCTGAGATGAGAAAGGTGTTTCTGATCATTTACAGGCAGAACTGCCAAAGGAAACCATTTTCCCTCATAGAAAACAATGTAAAACATTGTGGCGTCACAACCTCAGCGTTGCTAGGCAACCAGCAGCCTTCTCATCAATAATAAGATAGCTTTACAAAAATCTTCAACCCACATAGAGTTGATCAACTCTGGAATGTGAAAGCGTCAGTGATCCGTCATTTTCCCCAGAGGAGAATTCCTTGTCCCGAGATGAGACTGAATTCCACTAAAATGTCCCAGAGAGATGCAGTCTGGGAGACTGAGGTGAGAGAGAGGCAGAGAGAAGCAACGTTGGGATGCTGGGGAAGCTGGCGACATAGGCGATGTAGGTGACATTGGTTACATCGGCGACATTGGTTACGTTGGTGATGTTGGGATGCTGGGGAAGCTGGCGACGTAGGCGATGTAGGTGACATTGGTTACATCGGCGACATTGGTTACGTTGGTGATGTTGGGATGCTGGGGAAGCTGGCAACATAGGCGATGTAGGTGACATTGGTTACATCGGCGACATTGGTTACGTTGGTGATGTTGGGATGCTGGGGAAGCTGGCGACGTAGGCGTTGTAGGTGACATTGGTTACATCGGCGACAATGGTTACGTCTGTGATGTTGGGATGCTGGGGAAGCTGGCGACGTAGGCGATGTAGGTGACATTGGTTACATCGGCGACATTGGTTACGTCTGTGATGTTGGGATGCTGGGGAAGCTGGCGACGTAGGCGATGTAGGTGACATTGGTTCCATCGGCGACATTGGTTACGTCTGTGGTGTTGGGATGCTGGGGAAGCTGGCGACGTAGGCGATGTAGGTGACATTGGTTCCATCGGCGACATTGGTTACGTCTGTGGTGTTGGGATGCTGGGGAAGCTGGCGACGTAGGCGATGTAGGTGACATTGGTTCCATCGGCGACATTGGTTACGTCGGTGATGTTGGGATGCTGGGGAAGCTGGCGACATAGGCGATGTAGGTGACATTGGTTACATCGGCGACATTGGTTACGTCTGTGATGTTGGGATGCTGGGGAAGCTGGCGACGTAGGCGATGTAGGTGACATTGGTTCCATCGGCGACATTGGTTACGTCTGTGATGTTGGGATGCTGGGGAAGCTGGCGACGTAGGCGATGTAGGTGACATTGGTTCCATCGGCGACATTGGTTACGTCTGTGATGTTGGGATGCTGGGGAAAATGGCGACGTAGGCAATGTAGGTGACATTGGTTACATCGGCGACATTGGTTATGTTGGTGATGTTGGGATGCTGGGGAAGCTGGCGACGTAGGTGATGTAGGTGACATTGGTTACATCGGCGACATTGGTTACGTTGGTGATGTTGGGATGCTGGGGAAGCTGGCAACGTAGGCGATGTAGGTGACATTGGTTACATCGGCGACATTGGTTACGTTGGTGATGTTGGGATGCTGGGGAAGCTGGCGACGTAGGCGATGTAGGTGACATTGGTTACATCGGCGACATTGGTTACGTCTGTGATGTTGGGATGCTGGGGAAGCTGGCGACGTAGGCGATGTAGGTGACATTGGTTCCATCGGCGACATTGGTTACGTCTGTGATGTTGGGGAAGCTGGCGACGTAGGCGATGTAGGTGACATTGGTTCCATCCGCGACATTGGTTACGTCGTTGATGTTGGGATGCTGGGGAAGCTGGCGACGTAGGCGATGTAGGTGACATTGGTTACATCCGCGACATTGGTTACGTTGGTGATGTTGGGATGCTGGGGAAGCTGGCGACGTAGGCGATGTAGGTGACATTGGTTACATCGGCGACATTGGTTACGTCTGTGATGTTGGGATGCTGGGGAAGCTGGCGACGTAGGCGATGTAGGTGACATTGGTTCCATCGGCGACATTGGTGACGTCTGTGATGTTGGGATGCTGGGGAAAATGGCGATGTAGGCGATGTAGGTGACATTGGTTACATCGGCGACATTGGTTACGTTGGTGATGTTGGGATGCTGGGGAAGCTGGCGACATAGGTGATGTAGGTGACATTGGTTACATCGGCGACATTGGTTACGTTGGTGATGTTCGGATGCTGGGGAAGCTGGCGACGTAGGCGATGTAGGTGACATTGGTTACATCGGCGACATTGGTTACGTTGGTGATGATGGGATGCTGGGGAAGCTGGCGACGTAGGCGATGTAGGTGACATTGGTTACATCGGCGACATTGGTTACGTTGGTGATGTTGGGATGCTGGGGAAGCTGGCGACGTAGGTGATGTAGGTGACATTGGTTCCATCGGCGACATTGGTTACGTTGGTGATGTTGGGATGCTGGGGAAGCTGGCGACATATGCGATGTAGGTGACATTGGTTACATTCGCGACATTGGTTACGTTGGTGATGTTGGGATGCTGGGGAAGCTGGCAACGTAGGCGATGTAGGTGACATTGGTTCCATTGGCGACATTGGTTACGTTGGTGATGTTGGGATGCTGGGGAAGCTGGCGACGTAGGCGATGTAGGTGACATTGGTTACATCGGCGACATTGGTTACGTTTGTGATGTTGGGATGCTGGGGAAGCTGGCAACGTAGGCGATGTAGGTGACATTTGTTACATCCACGACATTGGTTTCGCGGTGATGTTGGGATGCTGGGGAAGCTGGTGACGTAGGCGATGTAGGTGACATTGGTTCCATCAGCGACATTGGTTACGTTGGTGATGTTGGGATGCTGGGGAAGCTGGCGACGTAGGTGACATTGGTTACATCGGCGACATTGGTTACGTTGGTGATATTGGGATGCTGGGGAAGCTGGCGACGTAGGTGATGTAGGTGACATTGGTTACATCGGCGACATTGGTTACGTTGGTGATGTTGGGATGCTGGGGAAGCTGGCGACGTAGGTGATGTAGGTGACATTGGTTACATCGGCGACATTGGTTACGTTGGTGATGTTGGGATGCTGGGGCAGCTGGCGACGTAGGTGATGTAGGTGACATTGGTTACATCGGCGACATTGGTTACGTTGGGGGGGGGGGGGGGGGGGGGGGAGTGGGAGGGGGGGGAATGGTTAATGGCAACATTGGTTATGTCGGTGATGTTGGGATGCTGGGGAAGCTGGCGACGTAGGCGATGTAGGTGACATTGGTCACTGTTGGGATGTTGGCAACGCTGGTGACATTAGGGCTGGGCGATATGGACCAAATATCATATCAGGATATACTTATTTTAGATGACGATATACAATACATACTGTTAATTTTACCCTAATTATTCTGAAAGTTTAATTTTATAACAGGTGTTTTTTTAGTATTGAAACATGTTTAACATAAAGGTATCGCTCCACTGCAGAGATGGAACTGATGAAACACTGTTAGAGATGTTTGTTAGATCAAAGTAATTAAAGATAGTTGCTGGTTTTTGTGATTTCTTTGTGACAGTCTTGAAGAGGATTGTCTTCCAGACAGTGTAAATGATAGCGGTGGGAAAAATATTGATACACTGAAATATCGCAATATTTTCATATGTCAATACCATATCTAAATTTAAAAGCACAGTATTGATCTATTTAAGTAGTGAAATTTCATGAGATTCCATCGTTGTGTTAGAAAATCTCAGTAGTTTGTGAAATAGTAAGGGGGAGTGGGTAGCCTAGTGGTGGGCTTTGGCGCAGAGGACCCGGGTTCAAGTCTGTACCTTGTACAATGTAGCTGTGGACCACACTGGCATCAGTGGCTGACACTGCTCATCTGATGTTGGTGACACTAGAGAGCTTGGTGACACTGGCAGAAATTCATTGGCTTCGTTGGATATACACTAGCATCATTGTTAATTGTGAATGGCTCATGAGATTTCATATTAGAGCCATATCTTGCAAGATTTCATTGGTAAAAATGATAAATATAAGTGATTGAATATGAGAAATGGTATCGGCATGTGAAAATATTGGTATATTTGGTGTATCGATATTTTTACAGACCTGATAAATTGGTGCGCTGGATATTGGTGACTGGCATCATTAGGACACGGCAATGGTGATAATGGCATATGGTGACTGGCATCATTAGAGCACTGGATCATTTGTGAATGACATCATTAGGCACTGGCATCATTAGAGACACTGGCATCATTAGAGACACTGGCATCATTGGTGACTGACATCATTAGAGACACTGGCATCATTGGTGACACTGGCATATTGGTGACTGACATCATTAGTGACATTGGCATCATTGGTGACACTGGCATCATTGGTGACTGGCATCATTAGCGACACTGGCGTCATTGGTGACACTGGCATCATAGCGACACTGGCATCATTGGTGACACTGGCATCATTGGTGACTGAAATCATTAGAGACACTGGCATCATTGGTGACACTGGCATCATTGGTGACTGGCATCATTGGTGACACTGGCATCATTGGTGACTGGCATCATTGGAGACCTGGCATCATTAGTGACACTGACATCATTGGAGACGCTGGCATCCTTGGAGACACTGGCATCATTGGTGACACTGGCATCATTGGTGACTGGCATCATTAGAGACACTGGCATCATTGGTGACACTGGCATCATTGGTGACTGGCATCATTAGAGACACTGGCATCATTGGTGACTGACATCATTAGGACACTGGCATCATTGGTGACTGGCATCATTAGAGACACTGGCATCATTGGTGACTGGCATCATTGGAGACACTGGCATGATTGGTGACTGACATCATTAGAGACACTGGCATCATTGGTGACACTGGCATCATTGGTGACTGGCATCATTAGAGACACTGGCATGATTGGTGGTGAGACACTGGCATCATTGGTGACACTGGCATCATTGGTGACACTGGCATCATTGGTGACTGGCATCATTAGAGACACTGGCATCATTGGTGACTGACATCATTAGAGACACTGGCATCATTAGAGACACTGGCATCATAAGAGACACTGGCATCATTAGAGACACCGGCATCATTGGTGACACTGGCATCATTGGTGACTGGCATCATTAGAGACACTGGCATCATTGGTGACACTGGCATCATTGGTGACTGGCATCATTAGAGACACTGGCATCATTGGTGACTGGCATCATTAGAGACACTGGCATCATTGGTGACTGACATCATTGGAGACACTGGCATCATTGGTGACTGACATCATTAGAGACACTGGCATCATTAGAGACACTGGCATCATTGGTTACACTGGCTCTTGGGTGAAACTGGCATAATTAGAGACACTGGCGTCATTGGTGACACTGGCGTCGTTGGTGACACTGGTATCATTGGACATTGGCAACGTTGGCGACATTGCAACATTGGTGACACTGGTATCCTTGGTGACACTGGCATCATTGGTGACACTGGCATCATTAGAGACACTGGCATCATTGGTGACACTGGCATCATTGGTGACACTGGCATCATTGGTAAAGCTGGTCGTTGGTGACACTGGCATCATTGGTGACTGACATCATTAGAGACCTGGCATCATTGGTGACACTGGCATCATTGGTGACACTGGCATCATTAGAGACACTGGCATCATGTTATGGTGACACTGGCATCATTGGTGACTGACATCATTAGAGCCTATGGCATAATTGGTGACACTGGCATCATTGGTGACTGGCATCATTAGAGACACTGGCATCATTGGTGACACTGGCATCATTAGAGACACTGGCTTCATTGACTGGCATCATTAGAGACACTGGCATCATTGGTGACTGGCATCATTAGAGACACTGGCATCATTGGTGACACTGGCATCATTTGACTGACTATAGGACACTGGCATCATTGGTGACACTGGCATCATTAGAGACACTGGCATCATTGGTGACACTGGCATCATTAGAGACATTGGCATCATTGGTGACTGTCATCATTAGAGACACTGGCATCATTGGTGACTGACATCATTAGAGACACTGGCATCATTGGTGACACTGGCGTCATTAGTGACACTGGCATCATTGGTGACACTGGCATCATTGGTGACACTGGCATCATTGGTGACTGACATCATTAGAGACACTGGCATCATTAGAGACACTGGCATCATTAGAGACACTGGCATCATTGGTGACACTGGCATCATTAGAGACACTGGCATCATTGGTGACTGGCATCATTAGAGACACTGGCATCATTGGTGACTGACATCATTAGAGACACTGGCATCATTGGTGACACTGGCATCATTAGAGACACTGGCATCATTGGTGACACTGGCATCATTGGTGACACTGGCATCATTGGTGACTGACATCATTAGAGACACTGGCATCATTAGAGACACTGGCATCATTAGAGACACTGGCATCATTGGTGACACTGGCATCACTGGTGACACTGGCATCATTGGTGACTGGCATCATGAGAGACACTGGCATCATTGGTGACACTGGCATGATTAGAGACACTGGCATCATTGGTGACACTGGCATCATTGGTGACTGACATCATTAGAGACACTGGCATCATTGGCGACACTGGCATCATTGGTGACTGGCATCATTAGAGACACTGGCATCATTGGTGACTGGCATCATTAGAGACACCGGCATCATTGGTGACTGGCATCATTAGAGACACTGGCATCATTGGTGACACTGGCATCATTGGTGAATGGCATCATTAGAGACACTGGCATCATTGGTGACACTGGCATCATTGGTGAATGGCATCATTAGAGACACTGGCATCATTTGTGACTGACATCATTAGAGACACTGGCATCATTGGTGACACTGGCATCATTGGTGAATGGCATCATTAGAGACACTGGCATTATTGGTGACACTGGCATCATTAGAGACACTGACATCATTGGTGACTGACATCATTAGAGACACTGGCATCATTGGTGACTGACATCATTAGAGACACTGGCATCATTGGTGACACTGGCATCATTAGAGACACTGGCATCATTGGTGACTGACATCATTAGAGACACTGGCATCATTGGTAATTGGCATCATTAGAGACCCGGGGTTCAAGTCCCCAACACGAATCCAAGGTAGCTGTGGACCACAGGGTTGCCTTCAGTAGCTGCCCACTGCTCTCTGATGCTGACAGTACAGAGATGGTGAAATGCAGAGCCCTAATTTCCCCTCAGGGATCACTACCACTAAAACAAAGAAAAAAAGGAAATCTCATGAGATTTCATAGCAAAGCCCATATCTTGCAAGATTTCCTTAGTAAAAATGATCAATATCAGGTTTTTTAATATAGATATGGTATCGGCATGTGAAAATATTGTTATATTTGAGTGTGTCGATATTTTTTCCCACCCTTATTAAATATTCAGATGACCCCTTTGTAGTCAGTCGAGGTGCAACAAATTGCACAACTAACACCACGATATAACGATATGTGTTAGTATCATCTCTGTCATGTAAATATTATATCGTAATGTCATATCAGTATATTGCAAAGCCTCAGGCAACGTTGGCAACTTTGCTTATGTTGGTGACATTGGTAACATTGGCAGTGAAAGTGGCATAGGTAAAGTTGGTGACACTGGCGTCGTTGGTGACACTGGTGACCTTGGTTACTTTGGGCAACGTAGGCGACATTTGCAACATTGGTGACACTGGTACCGTTGGCAACCCTGGCATCATTGGTAACACTGGCATCATTGGCGACGTTGGTGACACTGGCATCATTGGTGACACTGGCATCATTGTTGACACTGGCATCCTTGGTGACTGGCATCATTGGTGACTGACATCATTAGAGACACTGGCATCATTGGTGACACTGACATCATTAGAGACACTGGCATCATTGGTGACAATGGCATAATTGGTGAATGGCATCATTAGAGACACTGGCATCATTAGAGACACTGGCATCATTGATGACTGACATCATTAGAGACACTGGCATCATTTGTGACACTGGCATCATTAGATTGACACTGGCATCATTGGTGACACTGGCATCATTGGTGACTGACATCATTAGAGACACTGGCATTATTAGAGACTCTGGCATCATTGGTGACACTGGCATCACTGGTGACACTGGCATCATTGGTGACTGGTATAATTAGAGACACTGGCATCATTGGTGACACTGGCATCATTGGTGACTGACATCATTAGAGACACTGGCATCATTGGCGACACTGGCATCATTGGTGACTGGCATCATTAGAGACACTGGCATCATTGGTGACTGGCATCATTGGTGAATGGCATCATTAGAGACACTGGCATCATTGGTGACTGACATCATTAGAGACACTGGCATCATTGGTGACACTGGCATCATTGGTGAATGGCATCATTTGAGACACTGGCATTATTGGTGACACTGGCATCATTAGAGACACTGACATCATTGGTGACTGACATCATTAGAGACACTGGCATCATTGGTGACTGACATCATTAGAGACACTGGCATCATTGGTGACACTGGCATCATTAGAAACACTGGCATCATTGGTGACTGACATCATTAGAGACACTGGCATCATTGGTGACATTGGCGACACTGGCATCGTTGGTGACACTGGCATTGTTGGCAACACTGGCATCATTGGTGACATTGGCGACACTGGCGACATTGGCGACACTGGCATCATTGGTGACACTGGCACCGTTGGTGACACTGGCATCGTTGGTGACGCTGGCATCGTTGGTGACACTGGCATTGTTGGCAACACTGGCATTATTGGTGACATTGGCGACACAGGCATCGTTGGTAACACTGGCATCGTTGGTGACACTGGCATTGTTGGCAACACTGGCATCATTGGTGACATTGGCGACACTGGCATCGTTGGTGACACTGGCATTGTTGGTGACACTGGCATCATTGGTGACATTGGCGACACTGGCATCGTTGGTGACACTGGCATTGTTGGCAACACTGGCATCATTGGTGACATTGGCAACACTGGTGACCTTGTTTACTTTGGCAACGTAGGCGACATTTGCAACATTGGTGACACTGGTACCGTTGGCAAAGACTGGCATCATTGGTAACACTGGCATCATTGGCGAAGTTGGTGACACTGGCATCATTGGTGACACTGGCATCATTGGCTGCATTGGAAACACTTGCATCATTGTTGAAACTGGCATCCTTGGTGACTGGCATCATTGGTGACTGACATCATTAGAGACACTGGCATCATTGGTGACACTGGCATCATTGGTGACTGGCATCATTGGAGACACTGGCATCATTGGTAAGACACTGGCATCATTGGTGACTGGCATCATTGGTGACTGGCATCATTAGAGACACTGGCATCATTGGTGACACTGGCATCATTGGTGACTGGCATCATTAGAGACACTGGCATCATTGGTGACTGACATCATTAGAGACACTGGCATCATTAGAGACACTGACATCATTAGAGACACTGGCATCATTTGAGACACCGGCATCATTGGTGACACTGGCATCATTGGCGACTGGCATCATTAGAGACACTGGCATCATTGGTGACTGGCATCATTAGAGACACTGGCATTATTGGTGACACTGGCATCATTGGTGAATGGCATCATTAGAGACACTGACATCATTAGAGACACTGGCATCATTGGTGACACTAGCATCATTGGTGACTGACATCATTAGAGACACTGGCATCATTGGTGACATTGGCGACACTGGCATCATTGGTGACACTGGCATTGTTGGCAACACTGGCATCATTGGTGACATTGGCGACACTGGCATCATTGGTGACACTGGCATCGTTGGTGACACTGGCACCGTTGGTGACACTGGCATCGTTGGTGACGCTGGCATCGTTGGTGACGCTGGCATCGTTGGTGACACTGGCATTGTTGGCAACACTGGCATTATTGGTGACATTGGCGACACAGGCATCGTTGGCAACACTGGCATCGTTGGTTACACTGGCATTGTTGGCAACACTGGCATCATTGGTGACATTGGCGACACTGGCATCGTTGGTGACACTGGCATTGTTGGCAACACTGGCATCATTGGTGACATTGGCAACACTGGTGACCTTGGTTACTTTGGCAACATAGGCGACATTTGCAACATTGGTGACACTGGTACCGTTGGTAACACTGGCATCATTGGGAACACTGGCATCATTGGCGAAGTTGGTGAAACTGTTATCATTGGTGACACTGGCATCATTGGCTGCGTTGGTAACACTTGCATCATTGTTGAAACTGGCATCCTTGGTGACAACAAATTGCACAACTAACACCACGATATAACGATATGTGTTAGTATCATCTCTGTCATGTAAATATTATATCGTAATGTCATATCAGTATATTGCAAAGCCTCAGGCAACGTTGGCAACTTTGCTTATGTTGGTGACATTGGTTACATTGGCAGTGAAAGTGGCATAGGTAAAGTTGGTGACACTGGCGTCGTTGGCGACACTGGTGACCTTGGTTACTTTGGCAACGTAGGCGACATTTGCAACATTGGTGACACTGGTACCGTTGGCAACACTGGCATCATTGGTAACACTGGCATCATTGGCGACGTTGGTGACACTGGCATCATTGGCTGCGTTGGTGACACTTGCATCATTGTTGACACTGGCATCCTTGGTGACTGGAATCATTGGTGACTGACATCATTAGAGACACTGGCATCATTGGTGACACTGGCATCATTGGTGACTGACATCATTAGAGACACTGGCATCATTGGTGACAATGGCATCATTGGTGAATGGCATCATTAGAGACACTGGCATAATTGGTGACACTGGCATCATTAGAGACACTGGCATCATTGGTGACTGACATCATTAGAGACACTGGCATCATTGGTGACACTGGCATCATTAGAGACACTGGCATCATTGGTGACTGGCGTCATTGGTGAATGGCATCATTAGAGATACTGGCATCATTGGTGACTGACATCATTAGAGACACTGGCATCATTGGTGAATGGCATCATTAGAGACACTGGCATCATTGGTGACTGACATCATTAGAGACACTGGCATCATTGGTGACATTGGCGACACTGGCATCGTTGGTGACACTGGCATTGTTTGCAACACTGGCATCATTGGTGACATTGGCGACACTAGCGACATTGTCGACACTGGCATCATTGGTGACACTGGCACCGTTGGTGACACTGGCACCATTGGTGACACTGGCATCGTTGGTGACGCTGGCATCGTTGGTGACACTGGCATTGTTGGCAACACTGGCATTATTGGTGACGTTGGCGACACAGGTATCGTTGGTAACACTGGCATCGTTGGTGACACTGGCATTGTTGGCAACACTGGCATCATTGGTGACATTGGCGACACTGGCATCGTTGGTGACACTGGAATTGTTAGTGACACTGGCATCATTGGTGACATTGGCGACACTGGCATCGTTGGTGACACTGGCATTGTTGGCAACACTGGCATCATTGGTGACATTGGCAACACTGGTGACCTTGGTTACTTTGGCAACGTAGGCGACATTTGCAACATTGGTGACACTGGTACCGTTGGCAACACTGGCATCATTGGTAACACTGGCATCATTGGCGAAGTTGGTGACACTGGCATCATTGGTGACACTGGCATCATTGGCTGCGTTGGTAACACTTGCATCATTGTTGAAACTGGCATCCTTGGTGACTGGCATCATTGGTGACTGACATCATTAGAGACACTGGCATCATTGGTGACACTGGCATCATTGGTGACTGACATCATTAGAGACACTGGCATCATTGGTGCCACTGGCATCATTGGTGACTGACATCATTAGAGACACTGGCATCATTGGTGACTGGCATCATTAGAGACACTGGCATGATTGGTGACACTGGCATCATTGGTGACTGACATCATCAGAGACACTGGCATCATTGGTGACACTGGCATCATTGGTGACTGGCATCATTAGAGACACTGGCATCATTGGTGACTGACATCATTAGAGACACTGGCATCATTAGAGACACTGACATAATTAGAGACACTGGCATCATTAGAGACACCGGCATCATTGGTGACACTGGCATCATTGGCGACTGGCATCTTTAGAGACACTGGCATCATTGGTGACTGGCATCATTAGAGACACTGGCATCATTGGTGAATGGCATCATTAGAGACACTGACATCATTAGAGACACTGGCATCATTGGTGACACTGGCATCATTAGAGACACTGGCATCATTGGTGACTGACATCATTAGAGACACTGGCATCATTGGTGACATTGGCGACACTGGCATCATTGGTGACACTGGCATTGTTGGCAACACTGGCATCATTGGTGACATTGGCGACACTGGCATCATTGGTGACACTGGCATCGTTGGTGACACTGGCACCGTTGGTGACACTGGCATCGTTGGTGACGCTGGCATCGTTGGTGACACTGGCATTGTTGGCAACACTGGCATTATTGGTGACATTGGCGACACAGGCATTGTTGGTAACACTGGCATCGTTGGTGACACTGGCATTGTTGGCAACACTGGCATCATTGGTGACATTGGCAACACTGGTGACCTTGGTTACTTTGGCAACGTAGGCGACATTTGCAACATTGGTGACACTGGTACCGTTGGCAACACTGGCATCATTGGTAACACTGGCATCATTGGCGAAGTTGGTGACACTGGCATCATTGGTGACACTGGCATCATTGGCTGCGTTGGTAACACTTGCATCATTGTTAAAACTGGCATCCTTGGTGACTGGCATCATTGGTGACTGACATCATTAGAGACACTGGCATCATTGGTGACACTGGCATCATTAGTGATACTGGCATCATTGTTGACTGACATCATTAGAGACACTGGCATCATTGGTGACACTGGCATCATTGGTAACTGACATCATTAGAGACACTGGCATCATTGGTGACACTGGCATCATTGGTGACTGGCATCATTAGAGACACTGGCATGATTGGTGACACTGGCATCATTGGTGACTGACATCATTAGAGACACTGGCATCATTTTTGACACAGGCATCATTGGTGACTGGCATCATTAGAGACACTGGCATAATTGGTGACTGACATCATTAGAGCACTGGCATCATTAGAGACACTTACATCATTAGAGACACTGACATCATTAGAGACACTGGCATCATTAGAGACACCAGCATCATTGGTGACACTGGCATCATTGGCGACTGGCATCATTAGAGACACTGGCATCATTGGTGACTGGCATCATTAGAGACACTGGCATCATTGGTGACACTGGCATCATTGGTGAATGGCATCATTAGAGACACTGGCATCATTAGAGACACTGACATCATTAGAGACACTGGCATCATTGGTGACTGACATCATTAGAGACACTGGCATCATTGGTGACTGGCATCATTAGAGACACTGGCATCATTAGAGACACTGGCATCATTGGTGACACTGGCATCATTGGTAACACTGACATCATTAGAGACACTGGCATCATTAGTGACACTGGCATCATTGGTGACACTGGCATCATTGGTGACACTGGCATCATTGGTGACTGGCATCATTAGAGACACTGGCATCATTGGTGACTGGCATCATTAGAGACACTGGCATCATTGGTGACTGGCATCATTAGAGACACTGGCATCATTGGTGACTGACATCATTAGAGACACCGGCATCATTGGTGACACTGGCATCATTGGTGACTGACATCATTAGAGACACTGGCATCATTAGAGACACTGACATCATTAGAGACACTGACATCATTAGAGACACTGGCATCATTAGAGACACCGGCATCATTGGTGACACTGGCATCATTGGTGAATGGCATCATTAGAGACACTGGCATCATTGGTGACACTGGCATCATTAGAGACACTGGCATCATTGGTGACACTGGCATCATTGGTGACTGACATCATTAGAGACACTGGCATCATTGGTGACATTCGCGACACTGGCATCGTTGGTGACACTGGCATCATTGGTGACTGACATCTTTAGAGACACTGGCATCATTCGAGACACTGGCCTAATTGCTGACACTGACATCATTGGTGACTGACATCATTAGAGACACTGGCATCTTTAGAGACACTGGCATCATTGGTGACACTGGCATCACTGGTGACACTGGCATCATTGGTGACTGGCATCATTAGAGACACTGGCATCATTGGTGACACTGGCATCATTAGAGACACTGGCATCATTGGTGACACTGGCGTATTTGGTGACTGACATCATTAGAGACACTGGCATCTGGTGACACTGGCATCATTGGTGACTGGCATCATTAGAGACACTGGCATCATTGGTGACTGGCATCATTAGAGAAACTGGCATCATTGGTGACTGACATCATTAGAGACACTGGCATCATTGGTGATACTGGCATCATTGGTGAATGGCATCATTAGAGACACTGGCATGATTGGTGACTGGCATCATTGGTGACACTGGCATCATTAGAGACACTGGCATCATTGGTGACACTGGCATCATTGGTGACTGACATCATTAGAGACACTGGCATCATTGGTGACACTGGCATCATTGGTGACTGGCATCATTACAGACACTGGCATCATTGGTGACTGGCATCATTAGAGACACTGGCATCATTGGTGACACTGGCATCATTGGTGACTGACATCATTAGAGACACTGGCATCATTGGTGACACTGGCATCATTGGTGACACTGGCATCATTGGTGACTGGCATCATTAGAGACACTGGCATCATTGGTGACTGGCATCATTAGAGACACTGGCATCATTGGTGACTGGACATCATTAGAGACACTGGCATCATTGGTGACATTCGCGACACTGGCATCATTAGTGACACTGGCATCATTGGTGACACTTGCATCATTGGTGACTGACATCATTAGAGACACTGGCATCATTGGTGACATTTGCAACACTGGCATCATTGGTGACACTGGCATCATTGGTGACTGACATCTTTAGAGACACTGGCATCATTCGAGAAACTGGCCTAATTGGTGACACTGGCATCATTGGTGACTGACATCATTAGAGACACTGGCATCTTTAGAGACACTGGCATCATTGGTGACACTGGCATCACTGGTGACACTGGCATCATTGGTGACTGGCATCATTAGAGACACTGGCATCATTGGTGACACTGGCATCATTAGAGACACTGGCATCATTGGTGACACTGGCATCATTGGTGACATCATTAGAGACACTGGCATCTGGTGACACTGGCATCATTGGTGACTGGCATCATTAGAGACACTGGCATCATTGGTGACTGGCATCATTAGAGAAACTGGCATCATTGGTGACTGACATCATTAGAGACACTGGCATCATTGGTGACACTGGCATCATTGGTGAATGGAATCATTAGAGACACTGGCATCATTGGTTACTGGCATCATTGGTGACACTGGCATCATTAGAGACACTGGCATCATTGGTGACACTGGCATCATTGGTGACTGACATCATTAGAGACACTGGCATCATTGGTGACACTGGCATCATTGGTGACACTGGCATTATTGGTGACTGGCACTATTAGAGACACTGGCATCATTGGTGACTGGCATCATTACAGACACTGGCATCATTGGTGACTGACATCATTAGAGACACTGGCATCATTGGTGACTGACATCATTAGAGACACTGGCATCATTGGTGACACTGGCATCATTGGTGACACTGGCATCATTGGTGACTGGCATCATTAGTGCACTGGCATCATTAGAGACACTGGCATCATTGGATGGCTGACACTGGCATCATTGGTGACTGGCATCATTAGAGACACTGGCTTCATTGGTGACTGGCATCATTAGAGACACTGGCATCATTGGTGACACTGGCATCATTGGTGAATGGAATCTTTAGAGACACTGGCATCATTGGTGACACTGGCATCATTGGTGAATGGAATCTTTAGAGACACTGGCATCATTAGAGACACTGGCATCATAGGTGCACTGGCATCATTAGAGACACTGGCATTATTGGTGACTGACATCTTTAGAGACACTGGCATAATTGGTGACACTGGCATCATTAGAGACACTGGCATCATTGGTGACTGACATCATTAGAGACACTGGCATCATTGGTGAATGGCATCATTACAGAACCGGGTTCAAGTCCCCAACACGAACCCAAGGTAGCTGTGGACCACAGGGTTGCCCTCGGTAGCTGTCCACTGCTCTCTGATGCTTACAGTACAGAGATGGTGAAATGCAGAGCCCTAATTTCCCCTCAGGGATCATACCACTAAAACAAAGAAAAAAAAAGGAAATCTCATGAGATTTCATAGCAAAGCCATATCTTGCAGGATTTTCTTAGTAAAAATGATCAATATCAAGTTTTTTAATATAGATATGGAATCGGCATGTGAAAATATTGTTATATTTGAGTGCATCGACGTTTTTTCCCACCCTTATTAAATATTCAGATGACCCCTTTGTAGTCAGTCGAGGTGCAACAAATTGCACAACTAACACCACGATATAACGATATGTGTTAGTATCATCTCTGTCATGTAAATATTATATCGTAATGTCATATCAGTATATTGCAAAGCCTCAGGCAACGTTGGCAACTTTGCTTATGTTGGTGACATTGGTTACATTGGCAGTGTAAGTGGCATAGGTGAAGTTGGTGACACTGGCGTCGTTGGCGACACTGGTGACCTTGGTTACTTTGGCAACGTAGGCGACATTTGCAACATTGGTGACACTGGTACCATTGGCAACACTGGCATCATTGGCAACACTGGCATCATTGGTAACACTGGCATCATTGGTAACACTGGCATCATTGGTGACACTGGCATCATTGGCGACGTTCGTGACACTGGCATCATTGGCTGCGTTGGTGACACTTGCATCATTGTTGACACTGGCATCCTTGGTGACTGGCATCATTGGTGACTGACATCATTAGAGACACTGGCATCATTGGTGACACTGGCATCATTGGTGACTGACATCATTAGAGACACTGGCATCATTGGTGACACTGGCATCATTGGTGATGGCATCGTTTGCATCGTTGGCATCGTAGGTGTAACTTCCATCATTGGCGACGTTGGCGAAACTGGCATCATTGTTGATACTGGCGACACTGGCATCGTCGGTGACACTGGCATCGTTGGTAACACTGGCATCGTTGGTGACACTGGCGACGTTGGCGACACTGGCATCGTTAGTGACACTGGCATCATTGGTGACAATGGCGACACTGGCATCGTTGGTGACAATGGCGACACTGGCATCGTTGGTGACACTGGCATCGTTGGTAACACTGGCATCGTTGGTGACACTGGCGACGTTGGCGACACTGGCATCGTTAGTGACACTGGCATCATTGGTGACATTGGCGACACTGGCATCGTTGGTGATGATGGCATCTTCGGTGACATTGGTGACACTGGCATCGTTGGTAACACTGGCATCGTTGGTGACACTGGCGACGTTGGCGACACTGGCATCGTTGGTGACACTGGCGACATTGGCGACACTGGCATCTTTGGTGACACTGGCATCGTTGGTGACACGGGTGACACTGGCATCGTTGGTAACACTGGCATCGTTGGTGACACTGGCGACACTGGCATCGTTGGTGACACTGGCATCGTTGGTAACACTGGCATCGTTGGTGACACTGGCACCGTTGGTGACACTGGCATCGTTGGTGACACTGGCATCATTGGTGACATGGGTGACACTGGCATCGTTGGTTACACTGGCATCGTTGGTGACACTGGCATTGTTGGAAACACTGGCATCGTTGGTGACACTGGCATCGTTGGTGACACTGGCATCGTTGGTGACGCTGGCATCATTGGTGACACTGGCATTGTTGGCAACACTGGCATCATTGGTGACATTGGCGACACAGGCATCGTTGGTAACACTGGCATCGTTGGTGACATTGGCGACACTGGCATCGTTGGTGACACTGGCATTGTTGGTGACACTGGCATCATTGGTGACATTGGCGACACTGGCATCGTTGGTGACACTGGCATTGTTGGCAACACTGGCATCATTGGTGACATTGGCGACACTGGCATCGTTGGTGACACTGGCATTGTTGGTGACACTGGCATCATTGGTGACATTGGCGACACTGGCATCGTTGGTGACACTGGCATTGTTGGCAACACTGGCATCATTGGTGACATTGGCGACAATGGCATCGTTGGTGACGCTGGCATTTTTGGTGATACTGGCATCATTGGTGACATTGGCGACACTGGCATCGTTGGTGACACTGGCATTGTTGGCAACACTGGCATCATTGGCGACATTGGCGACACTGGCATCGTTGGTAACACTGGCATTGTTGGTGATACTGGCATCATTGGTGACATTGGCGACACTGGCATCGTTGGTGACACTGGCATTGTTGGCAACACTGGCATCATTGGTGACATTGGCGACACTGGCATCGTTGGTGACACTCGCATTGTTGGTGACACTGGCATCATTGGTGTCATTGGCGACACTGGCATCGTTGGTGACACTGGCATTGTTGGCAACACTGGCATCATTGGTGACATTGGCGACAATGGCATCGTTGGTGACGCTGGCATTTTTGGTGATACTGGCATCATTGGTGACATTGGCGACACTGGCATCGTTGGTGACACTGGCATTGTTGGCGACACTGGCATCATTGGCGACATTGGTGACACTGGCATCGTTTGGTAACACTGGAATCGTTGGTAACACTGGATGTTGGTGTACTGGCATCATTTGTGACAATGGCATCGTTGGTGACGCTGGCATTTTTGGTGACACTGGCATCATTGGTGAATTGGCGACACTGGCATCGTTGGTGACACTGGCATTGTTGGCGACACTGGCATCATTGGCGACATTGGTGACACTGGCATCGTTTGGTAACACTGGAATCGTTGGTAACACTGGCATTGTTGGTGATACTGGCATCATTTGTGACATTGGCATTGTTGGTGACACTTGCATCATTGGTGACATTGGCGACACTGGCATCGTTGGTGACACTGGCATTGGCCGGTTTCCCAGTTAGATTCTTCTTTGGATTAAAGAAGGCCTCAAGGAAGCTCTTCCCAACAAAGGATCGAAAGATGCCCGTTTCCCAGATTGCTTCTTTCGCGCGTTCTTATTTCCTGAGAAACGCTTTGCTACGCTACATCTTAAGAAGGTCCTAACAGAAGCTATCCACTTGGGGGTGCTGAAAAAAAGCAATGAGGTCAGGTATACCGATCGACACCATTATTTGGTGGAGGTTTTTTCGAGTGATATTGAGCCCATTTTACGTTTTGTGTTTGTGAAGAAGACAAACTGTTAAATAGAGTGATTAAGTTTGAAATATTATTGAAAAGCTATTGTTATTGTGTAATTGGAAATTGTGCTAAACAGGTGTAGGCGTTGGAAATTTACAGATGCCCTATAAATAATGGTCATTCTGACGTATTTGTTGAGTATGGCTGAAGGGAACCCCGCAAGAGGATTCTGACGGCGTGTGTGTCATTGATGCTAGTAGTAGAATGGGAACGGTGGCTAGGTGATTGAAACACTGAAAAAGGGTAACATTTTCTTGTTGAAAAAAATAGATAACTGAACTCTGACAAGTTAGCAAAAACGATTGCACAAACTTTCAAAAATTTTGCGGGTTACTGTTGTTGGGGAAATTTGGAGGTGTAATCACCTACCCATTTATGTTAAATGAGCTCCACATGGAGCATTGGTAAATGGGCGACATACTGTTCGGGGGTAGTGTGCGTAGGATGCACGTGCATTAACAAACAGTTCCGAAATGGTTGACGTGACTTAATAAAGAATGGCTTGTTCTGCCCACTGTGCCATTTAAGGTACGAAAGTATGGGTGCTCCACATATTACACTGAGAGGTTGTGTTTGCCATTTTTGAATCACTGCCAGTGCCACCTAGTTTTATGCTTTGTGTGAGGTTGGAGAGAAAGGAGAGGGGGACCTAAATAGGTGGTTGGGGTCGAAGTGTTTTTGTTAATATGTGTGGCCGGAGGGGGTGGTTTGGTGACTGGAGGGTGGTTGGGTGGTTTGGTTTGGTTTTGAAGAATCTGATGGGGTTGATATGGGTATGGTAATGGCATGTTTTTTGAGCGAAGCAGGTGCATCTATATGAACAGCTGACAAATGCGTAAATGACGTGAGTCCTATAGATGGTATTTGGATTCCCCGATGTTTTTGTTTTGTGGTTGATACCCACAGGCCTATTTGCCATAATGATAATTACAATATTTTTGTATTGGTCTACAGTTTTTTCATGATGATTGAATGAATGAGTGAGAAAATGACATAAAATGCGTGAATAGGTCATTTTTAATAATTCCATTTTCTACTTTTTTAGGGAAATAGTGTCGTTCAAAAGTGCAGTGATGGTGTTGTTCCCTTAGAGGGGGAACGTTAAAGAAGGTTGAAAGAGTGGGTTGGCGCTGAAAATAAAGAAGCTCCTGAGTTGGCGATCTGGGAAGAATGTCAAAAAGGACTTTAGAAGGACTTAAGAAGGACCTAGGTGAAGGTGTTAACTAATCTGGGAAACGCGGCCATTGTTGGTGACACTGGCATCATTGGTGACATTGGCGACACTGGCATCGTTGATGACACTGGCATTGTTGGCAACACTGGCATCATTGGTGACATTGGCGACACTGGCATCGTTGGTGACACTGGCATTGTTGGAACTGGATTGGGACATGGACACTGGCATCGTTGGTGACACTGGCATTGTTGGCAACACTGGCATCATTGGTGACATTGGCAACACTGGCATCGTTGGTGACACTGGCATCGTTGGTGACACTGGCATCGTTGGTGACACTGGCATCGTTGGTGACACTGGCATCTTTGGTGACACTGGCATCGTTGGCTGAAAATATCATGTCCAAGCTGTGACGATTCCTCAAGTTCACCGTGACATGATACTAATCACATGCACAACGTCTAAGTGCGGTTTGTGTTCCAGTCCTGAAAAAGTCCACTTATTATGAATGAATATCCAAACGAGTGGGGCTGTAATAATATCACAGCATGTAATTTTAGTCTTTTCCTCAGTCACAACAAGCTAAACCTGGGAGCTCTTTCCAATTAGCACAAGCTGACAAATGCATCAAAGGGATTAGGGAGGACGTGGCGAGGACGCAGCCACGGGTCTTAGGAAGCTGCCTCTGTTATCTGGGATGGATGAGACTCCCCCTATACTGGAAAACACAAGCAAAGCAGCACAATGTTCCTCTGAATCATATCTGCAGGCTGCCCTGCTTCTGTCATTAGTGGCGTTTAATGTGTTATACACACGGCTTAAGAGGAGAAGTTGCAGCTAAAACCTCCTCAACTCTCAGAATTTCAGTTGAATAATGAGTTTTTAACAACATGTCAGGAGGAGACAACAGCTCGAGAACAAAACATCTGTAAGTGTCGCCAGTCTGGCTCCATGAAATTCAGGATTGTCTGTTTGACATGAAGCATAGGAATAAACATCAGTGGATCAGCTGATGGCTGGAGACACAGCGAATAAAAGCCAGACATGGTTGCAGAGGCCATGCCCCCTGCTGCCTGTGCTTGTTGCAGGAGAGAGGCCACGCCCCCTGCTGCCTGTGCTTGTTGCAGGAGAGCGGCCATGCCCCTTGCTGCCCGTGGTTGTTGCAGGAGAGAGGCCATGCCGCCTGCTGCCCGTGGTTGTTGCAGGAGAGAGGCCATGCCCCCTGCTGCCTGTGCTTGTTGCAAGAGAGAGGCCACGCCTCCTGCTGCCCGTGGTTGTTGCAGGAGAGGGGCCACGCCCCCTGCTGCCTGTGCTTGTTGCAGGAGAGAGGCCACGCCCCCTGCTGCCTGTGCTTGTTGCAGGAGAGAGGCCACGCCCCCTGCTGCCTGTGCTTGTTGCAGTAGAGAGGCCACGCCCCCTGCTGCCTGTGCTTGTTGCAGTAGAGAGGCCACGCCCCCTGCTGTCTGTGCTTCTTGCAGGAGAGAGGCCACGCCCCCTGCTGCCTATGCTTGTTGCACGTCCACGGCTGCAGTAGCACATTAACCTTCTGCAGGACGACTGGGACATTTTCTCAGCAGCACCAACAGGCTGGCTTTGTCTCTCTCCGTACTGTCTGCATGTTTAATGCCAGTCATCGGCTGGCTAGTATGTTGAATCGTGTGTGTGTGTGTTTACACACTTCCCCAGTCAAGCTAGTGGGTAACAATCTAGGTTAAAGATGCAGCTCTGAGGATCGATGCGACCCTGGTCTCCATCAGCTGCCTTCAATGCTTAATGAGAGGAGCTGAGTGATGAATGGGCCACCCTGCTCCCTCTGAGATCTATTAACACTGCTTTACATCTGCCAGAGGACGGGGGGGGTGGGGGTGGGGACGTCAGTGCTCTGCATCACACCGGGGTGGGGGTGGGGGTGGGGGGGGGGGGGGGGGGGCGCACTTCTCTGCTTCAAACGTGGGGGGATTATGTAAGTCTGACTTGGAATGAAGGTCTTGTTGTTCTGATCCAATTTCATAGACACGTACAAAGAATATTTCTGGAGCAAGTCCAGCTGCATGTGAAACCCCCCCCCCCCCCCCCCCCCCCCGCACGCACAACAGTAAACAGGCTGTGCTCTGAGATGTCCCCTTACATCTCTGTCATATATGAGGCTGCACCTGCAGAAGCCCCCAGGATCTCGTCACAGGTTCAGAACTCCAGAATTTAGAGCAGGTGCACGAATCCTGGACCTGCTTCAGTCCTGGACCTGCTTCAGTTCTGAACCTGCTTCAGTCCTGGACCTGCTTCAGTCCTGGAACAGCTTCAGTCCTGGACCTGCTTCAGTCCTGGACCTGTTTCAGTCCTGACCTGCTTCAGTCCTGACCCTGCTTCAGTCCTGGACCTGTTTCAGTCCTGACCTGCTTCAGTCCTGGAACAGCTTCAGTCCTGGACCTGCTTCAATCCTGAACGTGCTTCAGTCCTGGACCTGCTTCAGTCCTGGACCTGTTTCAGTCCTGACCTGCTTCAGTCCTGGAACAGCTTCAGTCCTGGACCTGCTTTAGTCCTGGACCTGCTTCAGTCCTGTACCTGTTTCAGTCCTGAACCTGCTTCAGTCCTGACCCTGCTTCAGTCCTGGACCTGTTTTAGTCCTGAACCTGCTTCAGTCCTGGAACAGCTTCAGTCCTGGACCTGCTTCAATCCTGAACCTGCTTCAGTCCTGGACCTGCTTCAGTCCTGGACCTGTTTCAGTCCTGAACCTGCTTCAGTCCTGGACCCTGCTTCAGTCCTGGACCTGCTTCAATCCTGAACCTGCTTCAGTCCTGGACCTGCTTCAGTCCTGGACCTGCTTCAGTCCTGCACCTGCTTCAGTCCTGAACCTGCTTCAGTCCTGGACCTGCTTCAGTCCTGGACCTGTTTCAGTCCTGAACCTGCTTCAGTCCTGACCCTGCTTCAGTCCTGGACCTGTTTCAGTCCTGAACCTGCTTCAGTCCTGGAACAGCTTCAGTCCTGGACCTGCTTCAATCCTGAACGTGCTTCAGTCCTGGACCTGCTTCAGTCCTGGACCTGTTTCAGTCCTGAACCTGCTTCAGTCCTGGAACAGCTTCAGTCCTGGACCTGCTTCAGTCCTGGACCTGCTTCAGTCCTGTACCTGTTTCAGTCCTGAACCTGCTTCAGTCCTGACCCTGCTTCAGTCCTGGACCTGTTTTAGTCCTGAACCTGCTTCAGTCCTGGAACAGCTTCAGTCCTGGACCTGCTTCAATCCTGAACGTGCTTCAGTCCTGGACCTGCTTCAGTCCTGGACCTGTTTCAGTCCTGAACCTGCTTCAGTCCTGACCCTGCTTCAGTCCTGGACCTGCTTCAATCCTGAACCTGCTTCAGTCCTGGACCTGCTTCAGTCCTGGACCTGCTTCAGTCCTGCACCTGCTTCAGTCCTGAACCTGCTTCAGTCCTGGACCTGCTTCAGTCCTGGACCTGCTTCAGTCCTGAACCTGCTTCAGTCCTGGACCTGCGTCAGCCCTGAACCTGCTTCAGTCCTGGAACAGCTTCAGACCTGGACCTGCTTCAGTCCTGGACCTGCTTCAGTCCTGAACCTGCTTCAGTCCTTAACCTGCTTCAGTCCTGGACCTGCGTCAGTCCTGAACCTGCTTCAGTCCTGGAACAGCTTCAGACCTGGACCTGCTTCAGTCCTGGACCTGTTTCAGTCCTGAACCTGCTTCAGTCCTGACCCTGCTTCAGTCCTGGACCTGCTTCAATCCTGCCTGCTTCAGTCCTGGACCTGCTTCAGTCCTGGACCTGCTTCAGTCCTGCACCTGCTTCAGTCCTGAACCTGCTTCAGTCCTGGACCTGCTTCAGTCCTGGACCTGCTTCAGTCCTGAACCTGCTTCAGTCCTGGACCTGCGTCAGCCCTGAACCTGCTTCAGTCCTGGAACAGCTTCAGACCTGGACCTGCTTCAGTCCTGGACCTGCTTCAGTCCTGAACCTGCTTCAGTCCTTAACCTGCTTCAGTCCTGGACCTGCTTCAGTCCTGAACCTGCTTCAGTCCTGGACCTGCTTCAGTCCTGAACCTGCTTCAGTCCTGAACCTGCTTCAGTCCTGGACCTGCGTCAGTCCTGAACCTGCTTCAGTCCTGGACCTGCTTCAGTCCTGAACTTGCTCCAGTCCTGGACCTGCGTCAGTCCTGAACCTGCTTCAGTCCTGGAACAGCTTCAGTCCTGGAACAGCTTCAGTCCTGGACCTGCTTCAGACCTGGACCTGCTTCAGACCTGGACCAACACTTTCAGATCTGCAGCTGACATGAAATAGGAAGCATGTCGCTCAGTTACAAGGTGCGGCTGCATCTTATTAAAGCCAAAGAGACGTCTGAAAATAAGAGTCATGTGAGTTAGGACTTATAGTCTGTGACATAGTCTGTCTAAGTTCCAGCATCGTCATCAGCTCCAAACAAACACAACACTTTGTTTGCTAGAAACAAATAATAAAAACACAAACATGATTTAAGTTTACCATCACACGCACATGAAGACTGGATCTGCCCCACAGTCGGAGAGTAGGACAACGCGACACGGTCATGACTTCAGGTCTGATCCAGTCTTCCACTAGAAAACCAGGTCTCCTTCCATCCATCTGTCCTTCCACCCGTCCACCCATCCACCCATCCACCTATCTATCTATCCATCCATCCATCCATCCACCTATCTATCCATCCATCCATCCATCCATCCATCCATCCATCCATCCATCCATCCATCCATCCATCCATCCATCCATCCACCTATCTATCCTATCCATCCATCCATCCATCCATCCATCCATCCATCCATCCATCCATCCATCCACCTATTCATCCGTCCACCCACCCACCCATCCATCCATCCATCCACCTATCCATCCATCCATCCATCCATCCATCCATCTATCCATCCATCCATCCTCTATCCATCCATCCATCCATCCATCTACCTATCCATCCGTCCACCCACCCATCCATCCATCCATCCATCCATCCATCCATCCATCCACCTATTCATCCGTCCACCCACCCATCCATCCATCCATCCATCCATCCATCCATCCATCCATCCATCTATCCATCCACCTATCCATCCATCCATCCATCCATCCATCCATCCATCCATCCACCCGTCCATCCACCCGTCCATCCACCCGTCCATCCATCCATCCATCCATCCATCCATCCATCTATCCATCCATCCGTCCATCCACCCGACCATCCATCCATCCATCCATCCATCCATCCATCCATCCATCCATCCACCTATTCATCCGTCCACCCACCCACCTATCCATCCATCCATCCACCTATCCATCCATCCATCCATCCATCCATCCATCCATCCATCCATCCATCCATCCATCCATCCATCCATCCATCCATCCATCCATCCATCCATCCATCCATCCATCCATCCATCCATCCATCCATCCACCTATCCATCCGTCCACCCACCCATCCATCCATCCATCCATCCATCCATCCATCCACCCACCTATCCATCCGTCCACCCACCAATCCATCCATCCATCCATCCATCCATCCATCCATCCATCCATCCATCCATCCACCCGTCCATCCACCTGACCATCCATCCATCCATCCATCCATCCATCCATCCATCCATCCATCCCGCACACCCCATCCATCCATCTATCCATCCACCCGTCCATCCACCCGACCATCCATCCATCCATCCATCCATCCACCTATCCATCCATCCATCCATCCATCCATCCATCCATCCATCCATCCATCCACCTGTCCATCCACCCGACCGAAACACATCACCCATCATCATCCCATCATCTCCCATCCATCCATCCATCCATCCATCCATCCATCCATCCATCCATCCATCCATCCACCCGTCCATCCACCCGACCATCAATCCATCCATCCATCAATCCATCCATCCATCTATCCATCCACCCGTCCATCCACCCGACTCTCTCCCCATCCATCCATCCATCCATCCATTCATCCATCCATCCATCCATCCATCCATCCATCCATCCATCCATCCATCCACCCGACCGACCATCCATCCATCCATCCATCCATCCATCCATCCATCCATCCATCCATCCATCCACCCATCCATCCATCCACCATCATCATCCCCCCATCCTCCTCCTCCATCCATCCATCCATCCATCCATCCATCCATCCATCCATCCACCTATCCATCCATCCATCTATCCATCCACCCGTCCATCCATCCATCCATCCACCTATCCATCCATCCAGCAATCCATCCATCCATCCATCCATCCATCCATCCACCTCCATCCATCCATCCATCCATCCATCCAGCCTGAAAACTTAAAGCATGTGCTGGAAAATGAAAGTGTGTGTTTTCATGTGCTGTCATATGAATAATCCAGGAATCCTGGCTGACGGACAGAGCTCCGTCTGCATGAGACATCAGACATCGTCTCAGTCCACACAATCATTCATATCTGCTGATGATTATTCTGTTCATGTCTCAGTAAGAAAGCAGCCAGTCTGAGTCCATCTGCAGCCTTGGCTGCTTCACAAAGCCGGCATCCTTCCCCAACACGAGTCGCAGCGCTCACTTACAAGGTTCCAGAACAATGAGGCTGCTTTCTGTCACATAACTCAGCAAACGTGAAGGTTGAACGGTTCTCATCACAACATACTCTCTTGTTCTGCAGAAACACACTGATGTTCATCTGAACACATGTTTGATCAGTCTATGAATGAGTTAAGAAGCATCTGTCCTCCTTTTATCAGATGTAGATGATTCCAGTTTTACCGAGCATGTCAGTCCTGGTCCAAACCAGAAACCCTGAAACCTGAGGACAGCAGATCCAGTCCAGCCTGCAGAGGCGAGAGGATCTCTGCTGGCTGTTCACTGCTTCTCATAAGTTCCCACTCTTTTCTAAAAGTTGTTTTCCAGGATTTTTCCAGGACATTTTCAGGACTTTTCCAGCTGCCACAGTATCAGTCAAGTTATCACAGCATAGGCTAATAACTTCCACCACAAGCTTTTGGCTTTTTGTTCTACAATTGTAGCTTATATTATGTACAGAGATGAAGCAGAGACGAGAAGGTGGAGATGATAAAGAGAAGAAGTAGAAACGAAGAGATGACAAAGCGGAGATGAAATGGAGATGAAGCAACGACAATGCCATGATGAAGAGCCAATAAAGCAGAGACAAAGAGGAGACAAAGAGACAACAAACAGACGACTACAAACCAGAGACGAAGCAGAGATGAAGAAGTGACGAGGTGGTGACGAAGCAGAGATGAAGCAGAGACAAAGAAGTAGAGTTGAAACAGTGACGAAGCAGTGACGAAGCAGTGACGAAGATGAGACGAAGCAGAGACGAATCTGAGACGAAGCAAAGACGAAGCAGTGACGAAGCAGAGACGAAGCAGAGACGAAGCAGTAACGAAGCAGAGACCAAGCAGTGACGAAGCAGAGACGAAGCAGTGACGAAGCAGAGACGAAGCTGAGACGAAGTAGTGACGAAGCAGAGACGAAGCTGAGACGAAGCAGAGACGAAGCAGTGATAAAGCAGAGACGAAGCAGAGACAAAGCAGTGACGCAGCAGAGACGAAGCAGAGACAAAGCAGTGATGAAGCAGAGACGAAGCAGTGACGAAGCTGAGACGAAGCAGTGACGAAGCAGAGACGAAGCCGAGACGAAGCAGTGACGAAGCAGAGACGAAGCAGTGACGAAGCAGAGACGAAGCTGAGACGAAGCAGAGACGAAGCAGTGACGAAGCAGAGACGAAGCAGAGACAAAGCAGAGACGAAGCAGAGACAAAGCAGTGACGGAGCAGAGACGAAGCAGTGACGAAGCAGAGACGAAGCAGAGACAAAGCAGTGACGGAGCAGAGACGAAGCAGTGACAAAGCTGAGAAGAAGCAGTGACGAAGCAGAGACGAAGCAGAGACAAAGCAGTGACGAAGCAGAGACGAAGCAGAGACAAAGCAGTGACGGAGCAGAGACGAAGCAGAGACAAAGCAGTGACGGAGCAGAGACGAAGCAGTGATGAAGCAGAGACAAAGCTGAGACGAAGTAGTGACGAAGCAGAGACGAAGCTGAGACGAAGCAGAGACGAAGCAGTGACGAAGCAGAGACGAAGCAGAGACAAAGCAGTGACGAAGCAGAGACGAAGCAGAGACAAAGCAGTGATGGAGCAGAGACGAAGCAGTGACGAAGCTGAGACGAAGCAGTGACGAAGCAGAGACGAAGCCGAGACGAAGCAGTGACGAAGCAGAGACGAAGCAGTGACGAAGCAGAGACGAAGCAGTGACGAAGCAGAGACGAAGCCGAGACGAAGCAGTGACGAAGCAGAGACGAAGCAGTGACGAAGCAGAGACGAAGCAGAGACGAAGCAGTGACGAAGCAGAGAAAAAGCAGTGACGGAGCAGAGACGAAGCAGTGACGAAGCAGAGATGAAGCTGAGACGAAGCAGTGACGAAGCAGTGACGAAGCAGAGACGAAGCTGAGACGAAGCAGTGACGAAGCAGAGACGAAGCAGTGACGAAGCAGAGACGAAGCAGAGACGAAGCAGAGACAAAGCAGTGACGGAGCAGAGACGAAGCAGTGACGAAGCAGAGACGAAGCTGAGACTAAGCAGTGACGAAGCAGAGACGAAGCAGTGACGAAGCAGAGACGAAGCAGTGACGAAGCAGAGACGAAGCCGAGACAAAGCAGTGACGAAGCAGAGACGAAGCAGTGACGAAGCAGAGACGAAGCAGAGACAAAGAAGTAGAGATGAAACAGTGACGAAGCGGAGACGAAGCAGAGACAAAGAAGTAGAGATGAAACAGTGACGAAGCGGAGACGAAGCGGAGACGAAGCAGTGACGAAGCAGTGACGAAGCAGTTTTGAAGCAGTGATGAAGAGTGAAGAAGCAGTGACGAAGCAGTGACGAAGCAGAGACAAAGCAGTGACGAAGCAGTGCGGAAGCAGAGACAAAGCAGAGAGGAAGCAGAGACGAAGCAGTGACGAAGCAGAGACGAAGCAGAGACGAAGCAGTGACAAAGCAGAGACGAAGCAGAGACGAAGCAGTGACGAAGCAGAGACGAAGCTGAGACGAAGCAGTGACGAAGCAGAGACGAAGCAGTGACGAAGCAGAGACGAAACAGTGACGAAGCGGAGACGAAGCAGTGACGAAGCAGAGACGAAGCAGTGACGAAGCAGAGACGAAGCAGAGACGAAGCAGTGACGAAGCAGAGACGAAGCTGAGACGAAGTAGAGACGAAACAGTGATGAAGCGGAGACGAAGCAGTGACGAAGCAGAGACGAAGCAGTGACGAAGCAGAGACGAAGCTCAGACGAAGCGGAGAAGAAATGTAGACAAAGTAGGAATACGAAAGCGTGATAATCCACTATCACCCCTGTATCAGCCCCGTTTCACCCCTGTATCGTCCCTGTATCATCCCTGTGCCACCCCTGTATCATCCCCTATCACCCCTGCATCGTCCCTGTGTATCCCCGTATCGTCCCTGTATCACCCCCGTTTCACCCCTGTATATCTCTGTATCGTCCCTGTATCATCCCTGTATCGCCCCTGTATCATCCCCGTTTCTCCCCTGTATCGTCCCTGTATCGTCCCCGTATCATCCCCGTATCATCCCCGTAACATCCCTGTATCGTCCCTGTATCGCCCCTGTATCATCCCTGTATCGCCCCTGTATCATCCCCGTTTCTCCCCTGTATCGTCCCTGTATCGTCCCCGTATCATCCCGGTATCATCCCCGTAACATCCCTGTATCGTCCCTGCATCGTTCCACCTCTACATAACTCAGATCCTGCGTTGTGCATTCAAACTGTGAACTGCACGTCTCCTCGTTGTTTAATCCTTACATGTAAAGCACTCTGAATTGCTGTACAAATAAAGGTTTTTTTAAATATAAAGAATATTTTAATATATAAATGAAATATATTCCAAAATATAAAATAAACTTGCCCTGCATGTCTACTAGAGTTGTAACGGCACGTGTATTTGTGCTGAAGCGATTGGTACGCTGCTCTCGGTTCGGCAGGACCGTGTAGAGAACTGTTTTTGTGTGCCATCAGACATAAATGACGGACTGAATGTTACTGGTACGAATAGAAAACAGACTCAGTGCAAACGCGTGTAAAAGCAGCAGCATGTTACTGATTTATTTTTTATTCAGGCAGTCTGAGCAGGACCCTGCTGGGATGTTCAGTTTCTGTGATGAGGATGAGTGAAATGAAAGTGGAGCTGTTTCTGTTAAACGCTGCTCTGACAACTCACATGGAACCACGTTAGACATGAAAGTGGGGTTTTTCATTTTTTTCATTGAAAAGTGTAAAAAACAAACAGAAGGACTTTATTTGAAATATTTTCTCTGTTTATGATTATTTTGTTGTCATTTAAACAATAAGGCAAAAAAAAAAAAAACAAAGCAACCATTTTTTGTGTACTTTTCCATCACTGTACCGATGAAAAACCGAACCGTGACTTGTGCACCGTTACAGCCCCAATGCCTACGAGGGAGGGGGTCATAAACATAAATTGTGTGCGTGTGTGTGTGTGTGTGTGACAGATTGAAACATCCTAAAACTTAATGAAACGTTTTAAATTTAAGTGGCAGATACCTGATCAGGTCACATTTAAAATGTTTTTGTTCATAAGAAACTTTTATGTGGTATTTTTCATCTGTTTCATCTGTTTGGAGTTTTTTTCTGAGTATTATCTGTTTGGAGTTTTTTTCTGAGTATTATCTGTTTAGAGTGTTTTTCTGAGTATTATCTGGTTGGAGTATTTTTCCAAGTATTACCTGTTTGGAGTGTTTTTCCAAGTATTACCTGATTGGAGTATTTTTCCGAGTATTATCTGTTTGGAGTGTTTTTCTGAGTACTATTTGTTTGGAGTATTTTTCTGAGTGATATCTGATTGGAGTATTTTTCCGAGTATTATCTGTTTGGAGTGTTTTTCTGAGTACTATTTGTTTGGAGTATTTTTCTGAGTGATATCTGTTTGGAGTATTTTCCCATAGTATTACCTGTTTGGAGTGTTTTTCCGAGTATTATCTGTTTGGAGTATTTTTCCGAGTATTATCTGTTTGGAGTATTTTTCTGAGTATTATCTGTTTGGAGTATTTTTCCAAACAGATAATACTCAGAAAAAGTGACATAATTCTGCTAGCCATTAGCTAACATCACTCTGCTAGCCTATAGCGACGTTCAGTCGACATCTGTTTCACTGTTTGTGACATGATGGAGAATCTGTAGCTGCTGAACATCAGAGCGGCTCGTGAACGTTGTTCTGTGGTCGGAGGAGGAGCTGTGAAGCTAGCAGGCTGGTCTGCACATGCGCTTTATTCAGAAACTGGCTACCAGACTGTCTCTGAAATGCTGAGTCATGGAAACATAGACATGAATCTCCTCATAATAACTTCATGTTTGCATGTGGGGGGTTTGTTTGTTTGTTTAACCAGCTTAGGACCGCTCCTGTAGCTAGATGTGGCTGGACGTGGTAGAGCAGGACGGCCAATGATCGGAGGATCCGCGGTTCAAATCCTGATCCCCCAGCCATATGTTGTTGTGTCCTTGGGCAAGACACTTAAAGGAATAGTTCACCCTCAGAATGATTTAACGTTATCTTCCACTTCCCCTCATGGTGAGCAAGACTCTGTGTAACATAGTTGAATGGGTTCAGGTTAAATTCCTGCTAAAACGGGAAACTACGCCACCTGCTGTTGTAAAACTGTCCCTGCATTGCGCAGCTTAGTAGTGACAGCGAAGGATTATGGGTAATCCTCAAAGCAATGAAGGATTCACCACGAGGGAGAAAATGCGCTGTCCACACGTTACCTCACTATCCGCTGTTGCCTTTTGTCATGAATGCAGGCGCCGCCTAATTGCTGGAATAAACCTGACTGTTACCAACACCTGAGCAGCTCCAAGTGTTTCATCCACATAGCCAGAAGACATCACATAGGTCACATCTGGACCACTTTTTTAATATGTCAAATGCAGCCGGAGATCAGGACAACTTCTCGTTCCCCCCCAATGGAGTTTGCCGGGGTCTGAGCCAAAAGGTCCATAAAAGTCCACAAAAACTTGTCAATATTCCTCCATACTGCTGTCCCATGTAATCCAAGTGTCCTGAGTGGGTAGCGTCTAGAATTTACTTGAAACTACGGCATTTAGTATATTTTTTGAGTCTAAAAAGGAGTATTGTTTACGTCCACATGCGCGGTCACAAAACTACGGAAGCCTTGGCATTCAAAGCCTACTCTGCCCATGATGCAAGCATAGAAGAAGAAATTCACTGTTTACATTGTGGTAAGAGCGCGAGAGCTCTAAACAAACCGGGACAAACACAGGAGGGGTTGATATTGATCTAAAAGAAAGAAAGAAAAAAAAAAAAAAAAGAGAACGCGCGATCTCGTCTGCCATGGCTTCTGTAGTTTCATGAACGTGCATCAGCGTGCTTGCTGGGCATGTGATGTACTGTTTAGACTAGAAATATACTAAATGGCGTAGTTTCAAGTAAATTCTGGACACTACCCACTCAGGACAGTTGGACTACATGGGACGAGCAGTATGGAGGAATATTGACAATTTTCTCAAATTAAAAGTCCATAAAAGTCCATAAAAAGGACTTTTATGGACCTTTTTGACTCGGACCCGGCGAACTCCATTGTGGGGGAACAGAAGTCGTTCTGATCTCCAAGTGCATTTGACATATTAAAACAGTGGTCCAGAGTCTTGCTCACCATGAGGGTAAGTGGAAAATAAAGTTAGATCATTCTGAGGGTGAACTATTCCTTTAAGCCCCCTTGCCTTGTATGAATTTGTGTGAATGTTCCAGTGGTGGGAGGGGCCGTAGGCATGAAATGGCAGCCACGCTTCCATCAGTCTGTCCAAGGGCAGCTGAGGCAACATAGCTTACCGTT
>JALJCO010013246.1:0-107500 GCA_023101725.1 Atherinomorus stipes
GGGGTTACATTTTGATTCGGAGAAAAAAAGTGGATAAACTAGCTGGACACAGAGGACAGCAGTTGGCTACCAAGAAAAGTTTCTTTACAGTTGTTATGAAGAGGTTTGTGTAGTTTCATGGCAATAAAAGTGTTAATTAAAGGTCAGAAGACATGACAAAACAGAAAATATCAACTATATTCCATATAACTTCTTATTCTGTTGATTATTTGAGCACACAAGTGTATTTGTCTATACTGTATTGTCCATTTCCAAAGATAATTCCAGGTCACACAACTTGTCTCAATGTAACTGTTTTTTTTGTTTGTCTTGTTTTGTTTTGAGAACAAAATAAGAAGAGGTAACAGTTTTTTGGGTGCCGCTTATATCTCGGCCGTTTACAAAAAAAAAATCTTTAGGAAAAAATCTTTTGGGCCTGAAAGAGAAAATCAAAGTTCATACTTTAGATGGGTCCATTTAAAACAAAAAATCCACTTCACCAGTCTGACTATTAAACTAAGGCACTTGGAAAGCCTTCACCCCCACGTATCTGTCATTCAATCTGGGCTTATCTGGTCTCATCAGGCTGTAGTTCATGTCCAACCAGTACCTGAAGCAACATGCTCACACGTTAAAAAGAAGCGAGCTTCCATACCTCTGACAGGATGCTTGAGGCTGTGGATGCATTCACACCTGATTGTCCGTTAGAGTTGCTCAGGTTTGAGGTTGCAACATTCTTTCAATCCAGGTTTGCTTTCACACTGCATGAGTTAAACAACCAGAGCTTTAGAATAATGCACTCCTGTCTTTGAAAGAGGTGGCACTGCATCAACATTTACTGAAGGAGAAGCCATGTCGTATAGTCATGTATTTGAGGATCCATTCTAATGCTTTTGGCTAGAGATAGGGTACAGCCTTCCATGACCCTCTAAATTATTTAAAAGAGGAAGAATTGTTCGGTTTGTAAGAATTTTAGAGGTTGGCTGTCTGAAAAATTTGTCTGAATAAAGCTTTGAAGTTATTGCCAAGGTTGAGTCTTCTGAAAACCTCAAAGAGAAAGTTCCATTCAATCTGGTCATACACCACGATCAGATGGTGTCCGCCTCTTTGTGTAAGTAATATTGCATAGGTTAAAAAACCATAAATGGTTTTAAGCGATTAGCCAGTGCTTTAGCAAATCGTTTACCAGCCACATAAATCAAAACTTTTCTATCAGATCTTATCACGTTCTTCCACGTCTGAACACAAGCATTTTTCTTGGGCTGTCGTCCTACATGTGCGTATTACCCGCAGTGCCCATCCCCTTTGTGCGCTTTCTGCATTTGGTTTAGCGCGCATTCACAAAGCTTCTTTGATTCGGATCAGAGTCTGTTTGCTTGGAAAGTCCGCTTCGTTTAGGGGAGTTGTGAATGCACAAACGGACTCTGATCCAGAACAAACAACCGGACTCGGTCCGCCTGCAAACGCAGGTCTCGGTCCGATTCAAGCGAACCAAAGACAGGAAGTGGACTACAAATTGCAATGGCATTGTGGGTAAACGTAACGACAACAAACACACGTGTGGGACTGCAGTACTTATAAAGATGGCTCGTGGTCAGACGTGGAGTTATGAGGAAGTAAAAGCTTTAATCGATATTTGATATGATGAAAGCATATCCAGCTCCTCGTACAGAAATAATGTTGCTTAGAGGAGGGAACAGAAGTTGTGAGAACCTTCTTGTTCGTGCGTCTTGTCCTCACCTACGGTGAATCCGAAAGCAGCGCCACCTGAGATTCTCATTCTTGGCTTGTTTGGCAATAGTGTAACGTGAATGTGATCTCGGTCCGGAAGACCACCCCCGCCCTCAACCGGACCAAGCCCCCAAACGGACCTAGACTCGCGAACTTTGCTTTCTGAATGTGCCCTAATGTTCCACTTTATCCAGCACCCAGTTAGGGATGTGCGTCACTGTTTACTTCTGGATGGCGAAACAACACACACACACACGTACGCAAGATAACAGAGAAGATCAAAACTTTAATAGTCTACCGCAATTTGATTGGTGAAATTACAATGGAGATATTACAAAAAACATTATGTCAACAGTTACAAAAATGTAACTTGTGCTTTTATTTGTTCCAGAAACAGGAAGGTCGTGTGGACAACTGGCTCCGCTATTGACTATATTGATCTAATTTCCGACGTGCCTGGACCAGAAATAAGTGTTGAAACATCATTATATTTCACGTATTTCTGTGAGATGGAGTTGTGTTTAGGCCTAATTACAAGAACACCGGCTTATTCCAGTATGTTGTTAAAAGTGTTGCAACCACCGAAGTGAAAAAGTGAAAAAACTTAGTATTTCTACGATTTTGTTGAGAGACCGGACAAAATGTCCGTTGAAACGAAGAAACTATGGATTGCATACATAAAATGAATGGATAATTTGAAAATAAAGTGTATATTTCTTGCTAGAAGAGTGATCAAAACAATGGTAGAGTCGCAATCTATCTTAAAATATGACAATTTCCACCTGAAATTGAAGGGATATCCGCCATGTTTTCTTGGGAGAAACTCTGCAGTCACATGACCTACAGAAATGAATGGTAAAATCAAACGTAGTAAGTCTACGTTTTCAGAGGCCAACTTGTGAAATAGGTACGAACTGTGCTGCAGACCAATGTAGGACTGTCACATTTTGGAGTGAGACTGGGTTGGTTTATAGGCAGACCAGTTTGCTTCTTTGATCTGCATCAGAGATTGTTTGCACTTTCACACCTCACTGAATAAACCACTTTCTTATCAAACAAACTAGGATTTGCATCAAAAGCGCTGGTGTGAATGCATCCTAAAAGACAGCCATTAAAAAAGGTGAAAGATACCTTTATCTGGACAGGAAACTTGGTTGTTGATGATGGCCTCTGCTGCCCTACTGCTTCCAGCACTCCCCCCATTTTCGGTTTTCAAACAACTTCAGACCAGAAACTTTTGAACTCAGGAGTCAATAAAAATTTATATGAGTAACTGAGCTATACAAATTACAACGTGTTGTGCACTGACAAAAAGAAAGATCAGAAAAGTACTTTCCACGTTAACAATTTAAAAGTTTTGTTGTGTCTCCAGAACATACTTATCCATAACAACTTGTTTGGGAGTATCAACTCCCAGGTACTTAATTTTAACTTCCTAATTCATTCAGCGCTCCGACTTTCTGAGTCCAGTTCAAAAGTTTTGTAACTTAAGCTTCAACTGAGATTGTTTCTATATTTGTACTCTCAGACCCAATTTACTTACAAATTACAAGTATCAAAGAAATATAGCAGTATAGAAACAGTCCTGTTAACGCCCCTGGAGCTTTGTGTTTTTTCATAAGCCAGCTCCTCTTGTGATGTCAGCATGACTGTGCCAAAAAGTTGTAAATGCTTGAAAGACTTGGCAACCAAACCTGCGAGTCTTGAGTGAGCTTTGACAACCGCAAGTTATGGGCTGAGTAAAACTGCTGGGATCACCATTGATTCAGCATGTACCGCACCTCTCTTCTGGATGACAGGAAAAATAGAACGATAAATCAAAGCAGGAGTAGGAGCCCGCAGAGGAGAAGAAGATTTGTGTCCTCTGAGCTGCGAGAGTAGAAAGTCATGGGTGAACTTCAAAATCACTGGAGTGGAATGATCAGAATTTAGATTTATCATGTTCAGGGTTTTCATTTTCTGGCCCAAAAAATGTTCATTGATCTTAACTTTTTTGTTTGTATTCAGCTGAGGGAGTGATGCGGACATGGCGTTAGGCGAGGAGTTGTATTTACACTTGTGTGGGTAGCTGGTACATGGATTTTGTAATGAACATGTGTTTATTCCATCTGGCCCTGCCCTCTCATGTCTGACCGATGATGTCATGAAAACAGGTTTTGTGGATCTCCCAGCTTCTTGTTACACCACCTCTCTGGGCCTAAGCTAGACTTGTGTGGGCTGGGTGGGACAAATTACTAACTGTCCTCATGGTCAAAATGATTCCCTCACATAAAAACCATGTCTACAATTACAAGCTAAATGTGTTATGGTGAGTTACTTTTCAGAGCAGAAATAGTTGACAAGTTACTGACCCCACAAGCATTCATTTGAATCACACAGGACTCAGGACACCAAACAAAAGAATACCAAATGACCTGTTACTTTCCACTGTAATTCAGCACAGCTCAGGATGAGGTGGTTTCACATTATCACCCCTTTGTTGCCTCAGAGATGGGAATAAGATAATAGAGTGCTGAGAGGGAAGCCTAATCAAATGCAAATGTTTCATCTCATCCTCAAAACCAAAGCTGAAGTCAGCTGAACGGACCTATCTGGTCCTGTTAAACATGTTCGTCTTTAGGCACAAGTAACCCAAGTTTTAACATTTGATAGCTATCACTCCCCCCTTTCACATGACTTTTCCAGTTGGGACTGATGTGCCTTTGTTGCGGATGGGTGTGATTGGGTCATCTGTGAATGGGCAGAGATGGCCTGGAGAGAGGCTCATCGTTGCAGCCATATGGCAGATCTAAGCTATGAAAGGGGCTTTTATTGATAGTTGACCTATTGATTTTCTGTTTGCACTGACAATCCAGCATTTATTCTACATCGGTCCAGGGCTGCTTCTTCCAGGGTATGTCCTCTTTTTGAGAGTTGAAAAAAAAAGCGTCCAGCTGGAGTTTTAAAATGGTCTGGGATTTTGCTCCACATCAACCTCAAACATGTTTACATCACATTTAGTTTGCATTTTATTCCTCACACTCAATGAGGATTATTGTTAAAGGGACATTGTGTAATCGGGAGCAGCTCCCTCGTACTTTTCATGCTGCATTCGGGTGAAACGGGCAGACGGGGGAAGCCATCGATTGGGGGGGGAAAAAAAATTAAAAAAAAAATTAAAATCAAAATAAAAAAAAAAAAAAACTCATAAATTCTCAAAAAAAAATAAAAAAAATTTAATAATTATAAAAATAAAAAAAAAAAAATTTACTTTCCACACATATTTTATTCCACCGCCCCCAAAAATACAGCTGCGCCCCCCCCCCCACCCTAAACAAAAATAAAAAAAATAAAACTATCAATCGAAAAAAAAAATCATCCAACAAAGCTAATAAAAAACAAAATTTTAAATATTTTAAATGATTTTTTTGTTTAATTTTTTAAAGTATAATAAAAAAATAAAAAGAAAAAAATAAAAAAAAGAGAAATTAAAAATAATAAAAAAAAAAATAAAAAAACAAATTTTCTTAATATTCTTGAAGTCGAACGGTGCAGGGAAAGATATCAAGGGTTTATATGGGGATATGGGAGCAGGTGGGACAAGGGAAATAAAGCCACAAGTGAATTGTTGTTATGGGGATTTTGGATTGTTTTCCCTGATCCATTTTTTACCGTCTTTCGCTCGGCTTCATTAAAAAAAAATAGATTTAATATGATATCAAGGGTGGTCTGCCCGGCTGGACGGGAACCCAGGACCAGAGAGACGCTCTAGTCTCAGCCTCAGCTTTCCGCTGAAAGTGAATACCTTGAAATGGGACAAAGAGGAGAGCTGCAAAGTGTCGTGTGTGTGTTGAGTTTATCATAATTTCCCTACTCACACGAACCCCAAAAGAAAAAAAAATGGCATCCCAAATTGAAAGGACCGACGAGGTGAATAAATAAAAGAAAAAAAGGGAGAAACAGAAATAAAAATTGAAAATTACGGGAAGTTAATAAGAGTGTTAATGGAAGAATTAAGGAATAATGAAAAACAAATAAAAAAAAAATTATGATATATCGAGAAAAAACAACCCCCTTAAAGGAATAGTGCACCCACAGAATGATGTAACTTTATTTTCCACGTACCCTCATGGTGAGCAAGACTCTAGAGCACTTTTTTAATATGTCAAATGCAGCCGCCGATCAGGAAGGCTTCCACTTTTCCCCCAACTTTCATATAATGGAGTTCGCCGGGGCCAGAGCCAAAAAGGTCCATAAAAGTCCACAAAACTTGTCAATATTCCTCCATACTGCTCGTCCAATGTAATCCAAGTGCCCTGAGTGGGTAGCGTCCATAATTTACTCGAAATGACGTCATTTAGTATATTTTTAGAGCCTAAACAGTACTACATCACATCTCTTGCGAGCATGCCAATGTGCAGCAGACGAGATTGCGTGTTCTCTTTTTCTTTCCTTCTATGTTATAAATCAATATCCAACCCCTCTTGTGTTTGTGCCGGTTTGTCTGCAGCTCTGTTGCTCTTAGCTCAATGTAAACAGTGAATTTCTTCTTCTACACTTGTATTATCGGCAGAGTAGGCTCTGAAAGCCGAGGCTTAGGCTTCTGTAGTTTCGTGAATGCGCATATGCGTACTTCGCGAAAGTAAGATGTACTACTGTTTAGGCTCTAAAAATATACTAAATGATGTCGTTTCTTGTAAATTATGGACACTATCCAATGGATTACATTGGACGAGCAGTATGGAGGAATATTGACAAGTCTTTGAGGACTTTTATGGACCTTTTTGGCTCGGGCCGCGGCAAACTCCATTATATGAAAGTTGGGGGAAAACAAGAAGCCTTCCAGATCGCTGCAGGCAGCAGGAAGTGCAGAGAAGCCAGAGTTACTTGCTGTTTGTGTAAAACTGCTGAGAAAGTGTGTCTCATAGACTTCACACCTGTGAAGGACACAAAGCCCATCAAACTTTTCTCGGCGAGATGGTTCAACTCCCTCACTTTCACCTCAGTTTGGCACAAACACGTCAATAAAACAAAGTGAGGATGAGGTGCATGCTCTGGATTAGTGGCTTTGACGGCTTGTGGGATGAAGCTGTTCTGGACAGTTTGAGTGTTCGGTATCTAGCAAAGCTAGAAAATGCACAAACATGAATACAAATTCATGGATGAAAAACAGAAAAAAAAAAAAATATCCATGTTATTGTTTTGGTCTTAGTGCATGGGATGTTCAGTACATGACATGCAAAACAGGATCCTGGAGGCTTATATCAGTTTTCCATAAAGACATAGGTCTCACACATCTGCACGTCCAAAAGATTGCAAAAGATCAGTGCAAAGGAGGCCGATCATCCACAATGTTCTTAAAGGTGAATAAAGCTCTCAGTCACACCTTGTTCCTTCAAATATGGTCACATTTGTATGCACCCACCACATGATCAAGGTGCCACATACACTGCACTGCATTTAATCTCAATTTCCTGAAAATGAGCTGACAACAAATATGAGTTTTGGATGAGGCGAACAGGGGCAATCAGACTTCTAGATGAGGGTGGCTATTCTTTAAAACCTCCTTTACAGCCTGTCTAGCCTGCAGGGAGGCTTTTGTGTGAGGCGTGACGTAAAAATTCCCCTAAAAGGGAGTTTGGCTTTGTTCTTTTTATTCCCATCGCAGCAGGTCGACAGACGGACAGAGTTTTAAGGTCTGAACCTTCTGGAATAAGTGACGTCTCTGGATGGCGTTCCTGCAGGCTGCATGAAATACTTTTTCTTTAGGCTGCAAAAAAAAGGTGGGCAGTAGCTGAAAATTCTTCTACAGATTGCACACAAGTTGAACATTAAAGGAATAGAACACCCACAGAATGATGTAACTTTATTTTCCATTTACCCTACATTGTGAGCAAGATCTGCAGCACTTTTTTAACATCTCGTTTACCCCCAACTTTCATCGCATTGCAAAATAAAACCTCGTCTGATTTTTTTATATTGCTGATCATTAAATTCTGTCAAATGACTAGTTTCATTGCAGGATTTTTATGGTGTAAGTCAGAATGATCAACATTATAGATTCTGGGAAAACACTTAAACTACATTCACATTTCAGATTAATCTAACTTTTTTTCTCCCAAATGTTTCCTATATCTGTTTTTTCTAATCTGAACAGCACAAATATCATTTTTATAAATCAGGCCGAGTCCGCTTTCTGTGTCGTCCTAAACCAGATCCACATCTGATATGTTCAGTAACCTCATCTGTGTGATCACGTCACATTTCATCCAACTTTAATGTCACTGAAATGACATGAACGCAACAATCTGCAGCGGAGGAGGTGGGAGGCAGTAAAATGTAAATAATGTTAAAATCATGTACAACACTTCAGGGTCGTAGAGTCCTGATGGAGGTCATGTTTACATCATAATGACCACAAAAAACATCTCCGCAGAGCAGAAATTGTGTGAAGACAAGCAGTGTAAACATCGTTTTATCCTACATTTTCATGTTGGGGGGCGGTAGGGGACCTGGATAGTGGGCAGGGGGGCATTGGCTCAAAAAAGGTTGAGAAGCACTGGTCTATGGGGTTATTGCCATTAGGGAGCCCTCTTGTCTGGTTGGCTGGGGGTCCTGCTCTGCAATCCCATGGTTGTGGTGGGCCCCTGGCAGCCGGGATCTGGGGGGTCCTTCTGAGACCATGATAGCTCCCAGTGTGGACGGATCCCCAAGTTATCGTTTCCTCACAGCAGTGCCAAGCCAGGTTAGTCATACAGTTATAACAAATAGTGAGGGAGGGTGTGTATATGTGTGTGTGGGAGACAGAGAATGTGTAATTATTTGTCTAATTGACATTTTACTGAAATGTTGCTGATTTTGATATGTAAAGCACTTTGTGCAGCTCTTGTATGAAAAGTACTTTATAAATAAATTTCATTCATTCCAGAAAGAAGTTCTCTGTTTTCAGCTTCCTGTCCACCACTGACACGCCCTACAACTGCAGTCATCTGAGTATTCCTACCGACTTTAAATTGTACTGGAAGTCTGGGGGCGAACACAGTGAAAAGAGAGTATACTCCCTTTGGTGTGCCTGAATAAAGACAAAAATAACATCTCAATGAATTTCAGATTGTTCCTGGGTAATAAAGTTTTCTCAGCTGCAGAGCTTAACTTCAAATCAGGAAACGCACTAAGCTAAATAAAGAGAATGATGTAAGCTGCTATTGTTAACACAAACTGATTCTGATGATAACTCCCATGATTCTCCTGCACTTTACAGTCACACAGCTGCACTGTTTGGTAGTTGGTTTGATTGAGAAGCTGCAACAGCAGAAATGACACGTTTTCCTGTAGCCTCTTTGCTCCACTTTGCTAAGATGAACCTAGATCTAATCGTTTTACCCTATAGTTACCTTTAATGCAATCTCAGGTGACCTTTAAGGCAGTTGCATTGACACTTACCACATTCTTTTTTTGACCCGTCAGCAGTTTCATTAGTGGGCAAGTCATGTGCAATTTCCTTTTTATCACATCCAAAATGTGCAAGGTCAACATAGACAAACTAACTACAGTTATATATAGAAGGAAAACAGGGAGGGTTCATCTCTTTTTTTTAAGGTGTTGGAAAAGATTGCAAAATAAAGCCAAATGTTCAAGAAAATTCGAGCTCATTTGAAGTAATGTCTGTACTCTTTATGCCAGCTTCACTCAGAATGTTAACCATCAGGGGTCAACCACAAAATATTCTCAAGCCACACCACCTACCTGTAGTCTTAGCCTGCAGAAATGTTATTTATTCATTCTTTAAATGTAGGAGAGTAACTATCCATTGGAATCAAGACACAAGCTTGAACTGCAGTCACATCGACATCACAGATAGGATGCGCACGCAACCAGGGGGCAAGAAAACACCGGAAAAGCATTATTGAACTACGAGACGACGTGTGTTTACATGCAAGACTCGACTTTTAATGCAGATGAAGTCAAGATATGACGTGAAAGTGTCGGGGAAATATAATGTTTGAGTCCTGTTATTTGTTCAGTTGCAAAAATTTAAAATATTAATGCATTTGTGGTAATGTACGCAACAGAGGGCCCAGGAAGGATTTGATCCCCAGACTCCCGGTGAGAGTCATACACGTTAACCATTCAGCCAATTAAAGGGCCATTTCTGTGGCCAAGTAGCCGGGGCGCATGATCAATAGCGCCAGGACTCCACACTGTCACACATGTAAACAGTTCAAATGGTGATAACAGGACAGTAGTTAGCTAGTCTGTCTACTGTCTACTAGGATCTCATACACAATAAAGCATAAAGTTACACAAGCAGCGAGACTCACCGACAGCAATGCGTGTTAGTCCCTAACAGCTGGAATCACCTCCTCTCCAAACGTAGTGACGATGTCGTCTTTGCCTGGTTTAATCCCAAACTAGTGAAAGTTTTTCATTTTTTAAAGTATTAGTTTTTTCCCCACAAGAGGAAAATAAAGAGTTCTTGCTTAAGAGATTACTTTCATCTCTGGAAATATGTAGAGGACATCACAAAATGCTGGTCAGTCACTCAGACTGGAAACAGCAGGTGATGTGACACAGTTCAGTCTAAACCAGGTCAAATGGGATTTCAATCGTTGTTTTCACTCCCTCAATGTGCATCACTTTTCTTCAAAACAAGCAAAAACCCCTTTAATCAAGTCTATTAACTTTTTCTACATCAACTAAAGTTTTTCAGCTTTTATTTCCATTTAAATGTTATTATTAATCGTATAAATATGAACAAAAGGTAGCAACAAAGTCCTGGCCATTTTATAAATTTCAGTAGTTTATGGAGATCTATTATTTGAATAATAAATATCTTTTATAACTAGAAACTGTTCTTGGCCCCACTCTACATTTGTTCCAGTATTCATCTGGACTTTCTAATGAACAAATGTCAGGCTTCTGACCAAAGGGCTTTAAAACTCTGGATGTTCAATGGGTGTAACTTCTTCTGGGAATATGGTGCTTAATTTTGTGTGTGATTCACAAAATATTGCTCATCTTGTCTCACATCATCTCATCTAACAGATTTCAGAGTAACAGCAGCTGATTCACTGCAGCTTACTGGTCTAATTTAATTATATCTAAGATGTTATTGATTAACAGATATAATGTCTGATTTTAAGGAGCTAAACTTCAGAAAGAATTGTGATCAGATTAAAACGATTTAAAATTCCTCTTTTCTTACATCATGTGTGGTCACAAGGAGAGGATGTGGTGGTTTGGCCCACTGAACCGAGTGTAAAAGACGCTGAAACCTTCAGTGAGCAAACCTCGTCTCATCAGCTTACTAACTCGAAGGGTTTCTGTTAGTGAGAGTCATTCTTCCGTCTACGCATGTGGAAGTTTCAAGCCTGGAAAAGAAGAAGTGGGGGCAATGGTTGCGTATACAAACACAGTAATAGATTTATTGTCACAGCTGCGTCTTCTTCCAAAAGAATTTTCCTCTTCTCTTCGGTCAGGACACAAAACAGCTGTCAGATTTTAGGCGGAAGTATCCAGACTTAGCTGTACAAGGAACCGTAAAAACTGCATCCAAAGTTTGGCTGTGTTTTGCTTTCCATGAACAGGACTCCTCATTGTTGAGTTTTCACCTCTAACCAAACACAGCATCTGTGTAGTCTCCTCTGTGAAATATAAATCAACATGAAAACTTTATTCAGTCAGATGGAAAACTCATGCATGTTGGACAACTTTAGAGCTGAAAGCCCCTTAAGTTTAATGTCATAGTAACTAAAATCTACATGTGATGGTTCACACAGCTTTTAAGCTGTTTCAAAATATTCCCTATGACAGTCATTTTATATGGATGAGAGGTCATGAGATGGCACTCGCCTTTCACAACACTTTTTATTTGTCTAGAGAGGGGAAGGGGAGGCCTGTCACCACCCCTCTTCTCAGACTTCCAGCTGGTGTCCTCCCACCTCTGGCCGGCCAACAACAGGCTCTTACGCTGCACCCCCGACTGGCTGGTTTTGTCTTGCAGCCCACTCCTACTTTTGTCTCCTTATCGATTGAGGAGGGAATCAACAACCCCCCCAACCTCTGCTGTAAGCAGCCATGTTGCTCACTTTCCCCCCAGAAATCCTGCTCCAGTTGCTGGTACTTCATCTTCTTTCTCAGTACAGTTTCCCAACAGCCCTCCTCTAATGAAACGGTTGCTCCCACACTGAGGACTTTCTTTCTGTAACAGTTGTGACTGTGGTTCACCGTCTGCTCCTCTTTGGTTAAAGGAAATGTTTTAGTTTGGCTGCATGTCTGTTCCCCTTTTCCCTCTCTGCAGCGTCAGCACCAGGCCACTGTGGCAACTCCTGCCCGACTTCATGTCCAAATAGCAACTAAGTTGGCAGGAATGTTTTGATTTAAAATGCTCTCCAGTGAGTGGGAGCCACACACTGAAAAAACGGTAGAGTATTATTTACTTAGAAAATCCTAGGAAAGTAATTCCACACAGAAATGTTAAAGGTAGAGTCCAAAGTTTCCCCCCTAAAAATAAACGTTAGACTTGTGCAAGTGAAATCCATCTCAAACTTCAGGCTTTTGGGCCTTTACTCACGTGCAGTGATGAGTTTGAATGCAACTCCTCCTCCTGTCTGCAATTCGCTCTTTCGTTTTGTTTCGTTGTGTTCGGGACGTTTCTGGGTGGAGATTTCTGTTTATATCACCAGCCAATGACAGAGCTAAAGACATGACGCTGTGTGGGAATAAGCTCATGATTGGAGCAGACGCCAGTCACTCAAACTTTCGAAGGAAAAAAAAAAGAAAGAAAAACGGCGGATGCACCGAAGAAAAGGTAAGAGCTTTAGATAATGCAAGTTGGAAAACCAGGGTTAATATTGGTTTGGCTTTTACCCGCTTCTAAACTCTGAAGGAGGCTTGAAGCTGAATGGGCTGAAGAACGAGGCGGCCAGCCTGAGAGGGAGGGGCACACAGTTTAAATACTGTTGTTTGCAAACAGAAACAGTGGGGGGACTTCGGACTCTACCTTTAAGTAAATTTTACAAGGGTTGTTTTCGAGTAAATTTTATTTGCATATATGAGTTTTTCCTACAATAAAAACTTAATTAACCTTTACTCGTTTTTATCAACTTTGCTATTGAGTTTTACTTTGTCATGATTAGTAAGTTCTACTTTGTGTGCATTCACTCCAGGATAGTCCGGAGACTCGATTGGGCCGGGATTTCTGAAAAATTTTGCACCTTCCTTTGCTTCTGTTTGCATTCAAACTGCAGTAACCTAAGTGGACCAAACCACCTGGTTACTGTAAACCACCGTAGTTACAACAACTGCACGTTAGGGGGCGACACTCCCCAATACAATCACTGATCAATGGTGAAGAAGCAGGAAGAAGAAGAACGGACTCCATGACTAAAGTGGAAATCTTTCTGCTTCTTATTATTTTCCCTCTGACCCAATCAATAATCTACCCCCTTCCTTCTATTTCTTCTTCTCTGCTTTATTACGGTCGACAAACATCACTTCCATGAGACGCGCTGGATGTCTGTGCGCTGGATAGTCTGACAGTCTGACAGTGAACTAAGACCCCGGCTTTCAGGCGGACCAGAGTCCACTTCTTTGGTGCGCACCAGAGTACAGTTGGTGTTCAGACTGTGCCAAATAAAGCGGACTATCCGTGGAATCGGACCACGCTCCGTTTGAAGCGGACCAAACTGCCAGAGTGTGAACGCACCCTTAGACTCAGTTTACATCAAACTGAAAATCTCACATTGAAATAAATATCATTTAAGAGTATTCTTTGACAGCCACACTGGGACAGACTAACAGCCAAGTCAAAACAGCTGAAATATAAAACATAGTTGAACAACAGCTGTTATGATGTCCCCAACTCCTTAGACAAGGATGTAGAGTTTTCCATAAGAAATGGGGATGGTGGTTTTACTTATCTGTACTGTCCTTCTCACTTTACAATCAAACACAACAGAATTTTCTAACATTTTCAAAATATAAACCAAAACACAGCAAATAACTCAAATTTAGGGCTGTGTTAAACAATTATTTTTTAAACGATTAATCTATCAATTATTTTTTCGATGCATCGATTAGTCTAACGATTCACTTTTTTAGCTCAATTCGACTCGATTCGATTCGATTATCGATTATCTCCTCATAAATTGACAAACAGCAATTTATATATGCTGATACAAATATCTAAAATGTAAAAAAAGAGCATGAATAAAAAGGCAGTGGGAGCAGCAGCCTGTCATGGACTCCTGTTGAATGCATCTCCCAAACGTTTGTGGTCCAGATATGTTGAGTTTAGAAAATAGCCCCTCCCCCTCTGATAGGAGGCAAAGTCAAGTTTACTTGCATTTTACAAGTTGATCACACAAATTACCTAATAATTGTGAGTTATACTTATCATTTTAAATTAGGTTAATAAATGCAAACAAGTCAATATTAACATCATTGTCACGACTGTAACAAGCACTGTCGTTATCTTTCTTTTTTTACTGTTTAAAGATGTCACTGGTAAAAAAAAAAAACAATAAAACATGTTGCTAAAAAAATGTGCAAACAAATGTTAATTAACATTTACTTTAATATTATTCCTTTTTTAGTAAAAGCAAGGTAATACAAAACAGACTTTTCACATCAAAGTGATTTTTACAAGGCCCAAAAATCCTTTTTTTGCAGTGTAGAACAAGATTGTTCAGGCCTTAAACCTAAAAAAAAAAAGAAGCTAAACAGCTCCTGTGCAACATTGACACATGGACCTGAAAAAGTTTCTCATCAGTTAGTTGCACAGATAACACCCATTACTACTTTTTGAAGTGATCAAGCAGGATATTTGCAGCCATACCAGGCAACGTTTAGGTGCTCAGAGGATTAGGAGTTACATAAGAAGTAGCCCGAGGCTCTAACAAAGCCAGCTGTTATTTGTTTCTCAGGCCAGGAACTTGCATGCATGTGCCTCTTAAGTGTCTGTGTGCACAAGTGTGTATGTGTGGTCTTGTTTTTCTAAACTTGTGGAGTTCAAAAGCTTTGTTTTATGGACTTTTTAGAGATAGGTTACTGTAAGGGTAGAGGTTATGCTAAGGCATTCACATGTGTTGGTTAGCATGCAAGTTTTTTATTGGCAAAGCAATGTGTTGTGTGCGCGCGCACGCACGTGGTGTTAAAGACTGGAAATCAGGGTTGTGGTGTCTTGTTTTGCAAGGCTATGCTCAAACAAAGCTTATGTGCAGAGACAAAGATATTGGTGTTACATGCAACATTGTCCCAACAATGAAGGAGTGACTGAAACAATGAAGGTGAATGTCCAAACAGCAGCCTCCTGTTAAAAATGGTATATCTCTGCAAAGCTGTTAAGCTCATGAGCACTAAGAAGAAACTGCAGAGTCACTGGCTGCTGACATACTTGGCAGAAGGACAGTTGTTCATTAAATAAATGCTTTTTCTCAGCGCTTAAACTAACTGAGGTGAAATGAATGCAAACCAACTGCAAAGTCTGTAGCCGAATCCGTCCAAACGCTGCAAATAGACCATTCGTCATTGCTTGGGGAGTCTTTCTGTACATGTGTAATTAGAACAGATGAGAATCAGACTTTTTTCTTAACAACATGGAGGAAATCTGGAAGGACTGTCACATTCCTGGTTGTTGGAACAGCAGTGGAAAACTTTAATGTGGTAATAAGTGAAGAAGAAGATCACAAACATTTATTTCATGAAGACTTCTGCCGTCTGTGACAAAAGTGGACGGTACTGCTCCGTCCACTGTATCAGTGTGTTTGGTTCGGGGAGGAATACCGAACCCACAGAGCAGAAGAGGAATATCATGCTGCCGTAGCAGAGAAAACATTTGATTTAATCCCCAACAACAAAAACACAGTAAATTATGGTGAACACTCATTAATCTGACACTATATTCCACGTATCTATGCTGCAAAAAATGACGCACCGCAAAACATTATTATGCTAGCTAATGCTAACAGAGACAGCTGTGGTGTTGCTGCGAGTTAATGACTTATCTGGGAGATATTGTGAAATATAATGTTATTTGCTCTGATCAGGGAAACGTTTGGACCAGAAATAATTCAGTCGCAAACACAAACGGATCAGGAAGACGGTGTCCTGCAAAGTTTAGTTTCATCTGCAGGACATGTGAAGGCTACGTGGTCTGTACAGTCCTTAAACAATACTAAAAGCCAAATATATGACAAAATATTAAAGCAACGACCTTTGAAAGAGTTTAATTTTTTAAACTTTGATAAGTAATCATGAGATATGCGTGTTATTGCAGTGTGGCTTGTCATTAAAGACAGTTTCCAGAGATAATAGTTTAAATTAATGCTCCGATGTAAAAAAAAATGTCAGAATAACTCTGAGATCTTCGGATAAGAAAGCTATAGGTTAACATTACCTTAGATCACTGTCCAACGTTATAAATCCAGATATTCACGCTGCTGTCCATGTTGGCAGATACTAGGTAATTGGGACTAGTTCCCCAAGCAATGGCGTCGCCGCAAGATGGCGCAACACACAAAATACTTGTCGGATTAGTCTGTTTGAACACAATTACAACAGCCTTTTTGATTCGAGTCAGGGCCCATTTGCTCGTAAAGTCCGCATAATTTAGGGTATTTTGAATGCGCAAACAGACTCTGATTTGGCCCAAACAAGCGGACTCAGTCCACCTACAAACAAAGGCGATCGAAGCAAACCAAATGCAAAAAGTGGACAACCACACTGCAATGGTCCAGCATGGCATTGTGGGTTAATATTATAGTTTATATTATAAATGTTGGGCATTGTTGGTAAATCCTTCCAAAAACAAACACATGCAGGACTTCTTATGGCTCATGGTCAAATGTAGAGCGACTACACTGTGAAAGTTTTAAAGGTGTCATAACCTGATATTTTACATACACAATCATTCTGAAATTGTTTTCAAATTAATTTTTAATCATAGTTGGGTGGGAGGAAAATTTAATAAGCTCATTTTGACCTCTTTTCATCCCTCAGTTTTTTCTTGCAAAGGTAAGCACAAGAATTAGACTTGTCTGTAAGATCGCGAGGCAAGCATCGCTAGCCAAAACAAACTTCACTCAGGATGGACGGAGAGAAGGAAAATGATGTCCAAAAAGAGAAAAACACGATAAAAACGTAACGGTACGGTTGATAGAGAGAAGACGTGGAGTAAAAGGGCTGGACTCTGATGTAGATAACAAGTGGATCTCCAATGTGAAGTAACTCCAGCAACAACAAGTGTGTAGCTTTTGTTGCTACATTTGCAGCTTGTCACCATTAGTCTACAACTGTTTCCCAGTCTCTTACACCGAAGATAATAAGTTACACAAGCAGCAACACTTACCGACTGCACATCCTCACTGAATAAATATAATCCACTGGTCCCTGCTAGTTCAGTCCGCTGTTGCAGCTCTAAAAGAACTTGGGGGGCTTGTTGCCGTCCTCTCTTACGAAGCTCGCCATTATTCACTGCTGTGCGGCAAGCAATCAGCTGATTTCAGGTGGTGCTAAAGAGGCAAGCTCGTGTTAGCAGCTAGCAGCTTCTGCAGATCACGTCAACCCTGGAGGAAAAACAGTTGCGTACTGTGGACAGCGCTCTCTTGTGGCAGATTCTGGTTTGAAGAGAGGGCCCCCCCACTACAAAACAAAGCCACTTTCATACTCCGGAGTTTCCGGCACGTTTTAACTGAGGTCCTATTCAAACACACATGTTTAAACATGAAAAAGTGGGATTTCTGGGTGATGACACCTTTAATTGGTGAGAGTCCCCAACCGGACAGAGTCTAGTGGCTTATCCTGGTGTGAGTCCACCCTAGATCTTTAGTCCTCTATCATTTTTCTACAGATAGTCATAGCGGTGTCCTAGTGACTCCTAAACCTTTAGTATGCCTGCATATTGTGCATATAGTGCTCAGTAGTTGGTGTGGTCTTGCGAGGTCGAGGTTTCCAGGTCATCGAGTGAAAGTTGGTCTTTCTCAGAAATGTAATTCCCTTCTCTTTGTTCTCTGGATCATAAAAATGACCTTCAGGGATTTGTTGTATCTAATTAATCAATTATTAACAGTCATCCTTTGTCTTCTGTCAGCACTATATTGTAAAACACAACACAGTTGATCCCAGGCATACGGAATATTTTCAGCCCATACATAAAACAAATACCTCCTTTGACTCATCTGATTGATGTGCCTTGCTCACTCAGTTTGTTGACTTCCATATACGGCCCCGCCAAGCAGGATAGTCTTTTGCTGAGCAATGCCTTCATTGTTGTCCTGAGGGTGAATTACACGTTTTCAGACTTAACCCTCTCAACTTTGAGTTTGCAAACGCTGACACTCCTCCCTGAAGCAAGTTTTGCAAGAGGCACGTGGGAGGTACAGTTGTTTTCTAGACACCTGAGACAAGTCAGGTGTTCCTTTTAGGTGAGCAATTGGTCAAAAAAGAGGCTATATAACATTTCCAACAAATACGAACTTGGCTCGTTATAAAAGCAGAACACACGTTCACATAATCCTACAATGCAGAAAGTTTCCTCTGCCACTGACATTTTCACTGTCCAAGATGTGAACTGTCTTTGGCTCCATGGCAACCAGATTTTAATAAACAAAGGGCCACTGTAGCCACTGTATGACTCATAGATTGTTTGAAGTTGCACAAATCAGAAATAACTCAAGTTTAATCAAACTATGAGATTAACTGACCCTGCCTGCCTTGTGACTCACCTATTTGGATCTGTTTTCATCACCTAACATTCTTGGATTACATCTGCTTTAATTTTGAACTTTTTCTCTTGAATTGTATGTTATCTTGTTTTTAACTGTTTTATCTTTTGACATGCACAGCAGCTTTGAGGTTTAAGAAAAGTGCTATATACTGTAAGAAGATGTATTATTATTATTATTGCAAAAAAGTAAATAATTGGAGCTTTTATTCACCTGAAGTTATTTTATCTTTTTATTATGATTTTTATCATTGATTCTCCAGACATTTTGGAACTACCAAACTAGATACTCTGAACACTGATTTAAAAAAACAAAGAAAAAAATTGTGTGTGTGTGTGTGTGTGTGTGTGACAGCTATTTAAACTCATTGCCAAGAGCAGTTCCAGAAGAGTGACCTGGAGAGGCACAAGCCACGCCTCTGACTTTTGTGTACTTTTTAAATGCTTCCTCTTCACCACTTTTAATGCTTTTAATGTTTTATATAAAGCACTTTGAATTGTCTTTCTATACAAATAAACTAACCTTTCCTAAACTGACCAGTACTTTGATAAACCTTTGATGTCCAAGTGCAGGCAGCATGTAATGTACTTCTTTATGTTGTTCTACATCAACACGAAGATGTTCTTGATCATAATGTGGCACCCATACAGCTCCCCTGCACCAGCTACCTACATGGCTGGTTTTTTTTAATGCATTTGGAAGAGGATGTAACAAGTCATATAACTACCAGATGTGACAACTGTGTAAAGTTAAACAGCCAATAATTCTTAAAAAAAAAAAAAAAAAAAAAAACCTGATGAAACTTGCCATTTGGCTCAAAGTAATTTTTTGTCAAATTCTCATTAAAGACATTAATGTATAAGTAAACAATTGTTGATAAAGAAAAATATCATTGACTGTTTGCTTTTCAGGATGTACAGTATGTTAAGATGAAATATTCTCTTCATAATTTCCTGTGATCTTGACCCTTTTTGTGTGAGAAATAAAAAAAAAGATTTACAGTTTCCACCTTTTCCCTGTGTGTGGCCCCTAACATGGCCTCCTATCGAACATTTTATAGACCCTTACTATTCACTATCCTAAGTTTAGTTCTCATATCCTCACACTTTCATTGTAGGGGTGCAGCGATACAAAAAGTTTGCAGTTTGGTTCAATACTTTAGTGTCACTGTTCGTTATTTTTTGATTTAAAAAAAACAAACAAATGTCATCCTTTTTTTTTTAACCCAATGTGCTCTTGTCCACAACGGCTTACCATCAGGGTCATACTCACTTTCTACACACCCTCATGCCCAAAGTTTGCAGCTCAGACATCCTGATCAATACTACAGTAAATATAAGGGAAACAACACCAGCATTGAGCTTGCTTCTGCAAAGACACACACCAACATACACTTCTTCTTGTTGACAAGACATGGCTGAGAATTTGTGGAGGGAAAGAATGTGATGTCATCAGTCATGTGTGTTTAGTTATACCTGAATGGAGAAAATATGTCTTAAGGTCCATTTATGCTCCCTTACGTACGTAAATGGCGACGTCCATTTGATGCGACGCCCTGTGTTGCTGCCTTCATACTTTCTTGCGTCTTCTGCGTTCCCATGGTTCATAAACCACGCGGCAGCGCTGTCTGTCCCTGTGCACTGGCGATATGATGCTGTAGATATGAGTGTATTTTCAGACACACTCGCACAGCCTCTCCTCAAAAGCTCCATCCATGTCTACAGATGCTCTCTGTTTGTGTGGCATCTTCTTTCTCAGGTGCTTTTATTGAGCTCTTTGACCCTGGCGGTTTTTGTGTTGTTTTTGTTCCGGTTCCTGTTCTTCTTCTCTGGTTTGTTCCGTTTGCTGGCTGCATATCAGCTACAGAACTTAACGCTGACCCTGCGGTTTTCCAGTGGTATTGCTCCATCTTCTGCGTCAAGTGACGCACCAAATTACGTGCGCACCCAACATAGACAACGGACGAAACTATCTGTCCGTCTTCTATAGCATGAATGGGCCTTTATTCAGCATAGGCAGACTTTTTTTTTTTTTTTTTTTTTTTTTTTACAGTCTTTGGTTCTCGTTCATTCTCTGGGCGTGGTTAACTTACAAAACACAAATTGGAAGTTGTGACTAATGAAAACAAATTTTAAAAAGCAACACTAGCTTTCAGTTTCCATTCTGGATAAAACATCTTACTAAAAACTGTTCATATGAAACAAGAGTGTTGACTGGGGTCTATGACACACTACAAAATCTGGGCATCAAGACTTTTATGCTTTAGGCTTTGCATAAAAGGATGTTTGAGTATCAGGATTTTTCAGCCAGATCTTAATGTATAACTGTAGATTTACTACTGTAAAGTAGACAAATTATTGCAATGCAGAAGCAAGTATACTAATGTAATAGACTGATTGCAGGAGCAGCTAAGACTGGACAGATCTGTCCTATAGCATTTGATAGCAATAGCGGTCATGTTGGATGTTTTTCCACTTAGGTGTTTGCCCTTTCAAAACAGTGATATAACTGGATTAATTTGGAATACATATGCAGTGGTTGGGGTATTTGTAAATCATGCTGGATGTATGATAAACCTGGTACTCTAATGTTACCTCTGGATAATTAGGTTAACAGATCCAAATTCTATTAAAAGAAAAGGTATTTTGATTATGAAATAAGACCATCTTATATTACCACTCATGAATAAACAGGATCTGTATTCTTGCCACTCCTGGAACAAAATGTTGCTCATCATGACGAAATTATCTGAAAATTCAAAGAATTATGACATTTTCTGGAGTTTCCCTTTAAAGTTTAGACCAAGGGGCAGACTAAGGGCCAGATTTACTAAAGCATGCAAAAAAGCATCACGCTGCAATGCAGGCCAGTTTTGGGGATGATTGACCAACATTGCGTAGATTTCAAACCAGAAACAAACTGTTCATTTAGATGATAATCAAAGGAATCCAGACCAAAACCACAGCATGTTGGCCTGGGGTCACATCCAAGCAGATCTGTTTCATATGTGGTGAGGGATTTTTACTATGGATACGGGAGCTACATGCATTTTGTTCAAACATAACAGATCATCAGTATGGTAGTCATCCGCCAGAGGCGGAGCTACAAGGTGGCCAGGGGTGGCCACCCTTGCCCACTCACTGGCCACCCCCACGCTTTAACTGGGCAACACTCAAGCAGTTACAGAGACCCCAAGCTGCTTCCAAACAACTTTTCATTGCCAGTTTGCAAATTGGTTGGTATTTCCGGTTTGAAAGATAGGAATCCGTTTAGCGTGAGAGACAGGTCTCTGTGTACATGATTACTGAAATCAATTGGAATCCCGACCAAACCGCGACGAACGGAAACGATGATGATGGTGGATAATGACCACCGGAGCCACTGCGGTAAAGCAGCAAGTTTAGAGTTACAGCCGGAATTACGCAGATTGGCTGCCGCGGACCGCGAGAGGCGGCGGGCTTGACTGCAGTCCGGAGTGCTGGTTCTGACCCACCAGCAGCAGCTCTTGACGGATATAGAAGGAGAGAACGGTCCTGAAAATGCAGCTCGGAGCACTCCCGCTTCCCGTTTCCAGCAGAGTCCCCGGACAGATGAAGGTCTCAGCCGGGACTGGTGGAAACGGTTGTAATGATGAAGTTAACAGACTCCGGCTGGAGTCAGGAACTTTCCTCTATCACATCTTCACCAAACTTTTCCAGATGAGTGATGGAGCCCTGTGAAGTAACTGTTTGCACACCAGCTCCTCTCGGGATGCGTGTTGCCATGGTGATGTATAAACTAGCAAGCTGTGCAGAGCACTGTCTGATCGCTGCTACAAAATACTCCTTGTAATTTAATCAAAACGCCAAAAAAGCTTGCAGATAGAGCATGCGCAGAACACAATTAAATATTCCTTTCAATGAAGATATTCCAATAAGCGTTTACATGACCAAATATTCTGGTTAGAAAAGGAGTAATATTAGGGTTTTTGCCAGTGTTTACATGGCCGTGCGCAACCGGGTTATGCTAAATTCCGGTTATGAAAGGGTTATGAAAGAGTTATTGGCTGCATGTAAACGCAGTGATTGTTATTTTAGACACTAGCTACTCCATACAGTTGGAATTTTGAAGATCGGACATGCAGAAGTTGAAAATTCCACTTTTAAGCTTTTCTCGCAGAGATATTGCAATTGGGGAAAGAAAACGTCTGCTTCACAGGGGAGACCCAAAACTGATTCCCCTTATTATTCTAGACACAAACTACCCCATACATGTTTGCGTTTTCCTGGACAGAGACAGTTTATATCCTGCTGCTGTGGGGATTTCTTTCTCACTTTTTTTCCCCAAAAATGCAAAGGCGAGAGTTTTTCATTTTCCGTGGATGATGTTGTCTGTAACCAGGGCGTGTTGGATCAGGTGATTTTTCCTCTAGTGTGCATCTGAATGAAAATGTCTTCTTCTTGTGTTCCGGCCAAAGACTGTACGCATAAGGGTTGCCAGATACTTTGACAAATATCCCTCACAAGCTTACTTGTTTCTTTCACTGTAAAATTGGGAGATTAGCGGGATAAATTACTGATCGGAAGCACGGTGGGAGATGACGTTAAAAATCGGGAGTCTCCCGCGTGATTCAGGAGTGTTGGCAAGTATGTAGTTGTAATGAAAAGGAGCAGGAACTTCTGGGTAGATGTAAACTGATGTAATTATGTCACACCTGCCCTGCTGTCCAATCAGAACCTTTTCCAACTCCCGGATCTAAAGCAGAATTAAATAATTGTGTTTCAATGTTTCAATGGAAACCTTAATTCGGAATTATTATTTCCATGTAAACACCAAAGGAAAATTATTTAATTTGGAATAACTAATTCCGAATTTAAAAACATCATGTAACCGGGGCCAAAGTCTTTTAGAAGGATGCATCATACATGGCACTGATTGATCTCAGATCCTCTATATCTTCAGATATGACTCCATTTTCAGTTATATCAGTTTGTTGTCTTCATAACCCTCCTACAGTGTATAAAAAGACAGATGATCTCTAGCATTGTTTGGGCGGATAGATGAGAACAATGCAATGCTCATCCCTGGCCTCCAGAACTGGAGTTGTTGTTTTCCAGACAGAACAATGCTTGGAGCGTGGCCATCTTTCCTTACCAGAACCCCAAACTCCCACAAAACTGTACAACTCCGTGGCACCAGTCCTTTTGCATTGCTGAACTTCCTGCTTCTAAAATGCTCTTCAGATCAACTTTTACAGCTCAACTATAATTCTTCCTTTTATTTAAACTCAAGGCATAAAAATTTTACATCCTTAGTATTAACAATCAGCATAACCACAGAACAAGAGATGAAAATGACTATATTTATGAGCATTTATTTATGAATAATACAAAACAAGCAACAGTTTCACACAAAGTTGTTTTTCAGAATCTTGTTGATTTCCCTTTAGTCGAATAAAGACGGGATGTAACAGGATGTTTAATGAAAACAACCGTGTCGGAGCTACTGAACTTCCAAGAATATTTGCCTTTAAGTACATCTAAAATGTCGTGTACAACTATTGCAAAATGTTAAAGAGGTTTCCTGGAATATAAAACAGCACTTACTGCACTTCAAAGAAACTAAATGAAATGCTACGCCATTAACTACAGCACTTAAATTGCTGTGACATGAAAACAGCAGGCAGCACAACTCAAAGGAGCAGTAGTCACTGCCTCAACAATAAAGATCTTTACTGACAAGGAGTGTACACTTGCCACTGTTTTTGAATCCAACTTAACCCCCATTTACACAGACAGGACCTTTCAGTCATGAGTCCACAACCTAATCTCTAGCCATCAAGCAGACAAAAACAAAAGCAAACACGGCCTAAAGGGAGGATAGTGACTCTGTTTCAACCTGACAGCTCCTTCCACAATAGGCTGTTGTGCATCCTGGGTTTTCTTTTGTAACACGATTGTAGATTAAGGTTTTAAAACCATAAAGCCTTTAATAAGAGCTTAAAAGGATACAAGGACAGGAATCTCATATGAGCTCTCAAATCACTAGATAACCAGGCCCTATTGGCTGCCCTCGCTTACCCATCACATCCTGGCTGTGGGGGGGGGGGGGTCAAAGATAGTACCATCTTTGACCTCCTGCTCTCAGGCAGATGCCTAAGTCCCTACTTGGCATTTTAGGCACATTTTTTTAAATCTTTGTTTTAGTGTTTTTATGAGCTTGTTTGAGAGAATTTTACTACTTGTTAACAGCATTATTTATTACTACAACTTATTGCTATATTTCAGAAATGACTGCACAATTGTTACCTTGTGTGTATGTTTCTTTTTAAACTATGTTTTAATGGCACTGTGGGGAGAAAGGCCAACCTCAGTAATAACTGTCATAATGACAATAAATCTATTCTATTCTGTTCTACGGGGCTGTGGTCTCCAAGGACCAGGACTGAGAAACTCTGGTTAACCAGTACAGCTGCCAGGCCTGTGACTTAAATGCTGTACAAGACATTTGTTATGAGCTCTGATGACAAAAAATTGTACACTTTTAAAAATAGAGGTACGAGACAGGAACATTTCTGTACCCGCAGGTACATTTTTTTTTTACAAATGTTCTCTCAAAAGTACAATATTGGTCTTTATGAGGCCAGAAGTACCTATATACTATGAAAAAGGGTCCAAAGTAATATAAAGTACAAATTTGTACCATTTCAACCCTAAGGATACCTGCAGCATTGAAAAATGTGTGGAGCTTGTACAATAACTATAATTGGCAGTACCTCTAAATAGTAGTATAATTATAGTTATTAGATTGTGATTTTCATAATAATCATAGTAATAATTATATGTATAATTATAGTATATGTGGTTGGCCTGATATGTATATGATACTTATTAATTCATTATTGCATCTTTGATTGTTGTCATAATCACCATTTTATTGACTTTTATTCATCATTTTTAATTGGTTTAATTGTATTTTAACTGCTACAGGTTGATAAGGTACATGGACCAGGACTGAAGGGTACAGAAATCCTTTAAAAAAGAAACACCCCCAGTGACAAGCATTTGTACCCTTTTAAGTACAAACTGGTACCTCTATTTTTGAGTGTGTAGGTTCACACTGTGCATAGTAGAAATCCCCAGCATTTATAAAAGGCAGGGTAGGGGATCCTGGAAAAACGGTTCGAGCAAGCTATATTTTTAAAAAAATACATACGCCCGAAACCACGCCCCCAGCACACAGGAACGTGCACCCTGATTGCTCACAAGTGGGTCGCCAAAGACAACCGAATACAGCCGAGTGGCTAGCTTGCCTGCTCGCTAGTAAACAGCTGATTTACTTCGTTTCTGAAAGTACTAATTGGCTCACTTCCAGTTCCTGCGGCGTTGAACATCCACACTGCAAATGTCTGGATATACAGTGTGCTTCTTCAGCTCCTTGGAAATGGAGTTTCCTTTATTTGCTGGAGAATCACCTCGTCATGTGGCCTCTGAACAACAGAAGCCGTCACTCACTGAAATATCACAGCATATAATATGGATGATCAATATAATGTGCACTCTGTTGGCTGGGAGCTGTGTGATTGTACATGAAATGATTGTGGCAAGGAAAGACTGGAAGTGGTGCATGAAACATAGAGACGCCTTGTTTTCTAACTCGTCATGTGACAAGACTTTCTAGAAGAAATTCATTTCTTCTAGAAAGGAAAATAAAGTTACATCATTCTGTGGGTGAACTATTCCTTTAAGTCCTCACAGATTACTAAAATCTTGCAAATTACTTTTTAGTTTGTTGGAAATTCAACATTTTAAGGCCTTATATGAACTGTTTACCTACGAAAGTCCTCAATAATAAACACTAGATGGGTCTGTTAAGAAAAATGCTTCAAATGCATGGGAGACATCTCTGGTCAGTAATTGCTGGATATCTGGTCTCAGTGATGACGATGTCAGGAAATGTAGAACATCTGTTAAAGGGAGCTACAGCAAGATAATGACCTAATAATAATGAGAACATGAGTATTATAAAAAAAAAAAAATCAATGTCCTCTTATCTAACTTTATTCTTATAAAGTTATGACAGTTGTATGGTGATATGTTATTTTATGCATAAGTTATGAATTTAACTTGGTTATTTAAGTGGCTCCTGGTAGTGCACAGAAACATTGCCATACTGTGAAAAAAAAATAGTAAGACTTAAATATAGTCATGTTAAAAGAAGAGGACGAAGAAGCTTAGATCCCATAGAAATTATTCTTTTAGGAGAAGATCCTATTCTGATTTTTTTTAATAAAAAAACAAAGCCTGTCTTTGACCATGTGGTTTCGCTCAGACTGGGAGCGACAGTTTTATGCTTCTCCCTTTAAAGGCTGATGCAACACAAACCTGTTTTGAATGATGTCATTATTTTCAAGACAGCTGATTTTTTTTTTTCTAAGTAGTAACTGACATACAGACAAATACGATGATTTACAATAACAAGGTCTGAAACTTCCTCTAGTTTCTATTTCATGTTTCAGTCTTTGTAGAAGGTGGAGATATAAAGTCTTTATGACAAATGAAACTTCTTTTTCTTTAAATGATCAATTTTTAAATTGTAGTTTTCAAGTTTTAAACGGAAATGGGTGAAAAAAGTGAGAACACACTCGAATCAATAATCACACCTTCACATATTATAAAATCACCACCAGTGATTGCATATCTTTGTATTATGAAAAGTTGAGTCAAACTTTTTTTTATACAGATGTGACAGTAAAGGGTCCTGTCACTATGCCTCCGACTGTCATGCACCCTGGCTCCATACACGTGTGCATTCTCTGCATGGGCCCCCATTAAAACGTACCAGACACCGACAGGTTTGTTCGGTTTTTCAGAGGGTTTTGTGTGTGTGTGTTTATAAGATAAAGAAAAGGTAAAGCAGTGTGCATGAGGGAATGCTAAATCTACATGAGCATTTTTTTTTTATTTGCTCATTTTTTTCACCATCCTTCATGGCCCCTGACAGCATCTGGGCCCCGGTGCAGCTGCACCGGTTTCACTGTTGATACTTATGCCTGTGAGGTACATCTTGGACAGGTTGACAGCCTGTCGCAGGGCCAACACAGACAGACAGACAACCATTCATGGTTACATTCACTCCTAGAGCCAATTTAGAGTGATCACTTTACTTAACATGCTTGTCTTTGGAGGGTTGGAGGAAGCCGAAGTACCTGGAGAGAACCCATGCATACACAGGGAGAACATGCAAACTCCACAAAGAAAGCCACTGTTGGAATTGCTCGAATATTTATATTTCAAACATAGAGATATCTTTTTCAGATGACTTTTAGTTCTACATTTTATAATATCAAAGGTTGAATATGGAATATGGACAGAACAGCAACATTACGTGTGTCTAGGTTGTACTAGTTGCAACAGCAGAAAAACAACTCCAGGCGCAGGGTTGCCAGGCTTGCTGCTGATATGGAAGTGACCAACAGTCTGCAGCATGTCCAACAAGTAACACAGAGGAGTTTATAACTGACAGCTAACGTTAGCCACGTTAGCAAACAAGTTAGCTTATTGATCCAGGGGAAAGGTTGCCATTTCCATGTTTTGACGCCGTGGAAAACGTTTATATGGGCCTATTTACAGTAGTGCAGTCTTAACCTAAATTTACTCCGGGTTTTGCTCCTCTCAGGTCACTCCTCCTCAGAAACAGATAACATCTCCAGGACTCTGAAGCAGCTGCTTCACTCACCATCTTCACTGTTTCCTCCTGTACCAGCCTAACTGTGCTCAAAATATTGTTGCCACACAGAGATCGTATTTATTTTTGTATTAGCTTGTAGACGTTAATATAATGCCATTGTCAAACCAGAAAAAAAATATTTTATAATTGTTTTCAAGCTAAATATTTTTTAGGAAATGTTTTACTTTCATTCTGCAACCCTCCAAACGACCTGTGGAGGTTTTTTTTTTCTAATGTAGCTTTTAATAAAAATGTTCCATATTCAACCTTTAATGACCTATTACCTAACTCAAAAGCTTCTGAAACATCCATGTCTGTTGAAATCCATATTAAATAGTGACTCAAAGCCCAGTCTAGCTTTGATGAAAGTATAAGGGTTGATGTTTTCAGACTTCAGAACTTCAGAGAGACTTAGAAGGTATACATACAACTGTTCCCACAGGCTTATTGTTGCTGGTAAACATGAGATTATTTAACTTCTTGTGTAACATTACCTCCATATTATGGCGCAACATGTTGTTTTTGATGCGTCAAGCACACTCACAATGTTCTGTTTTTTTTGTCCAAGCTATCGAATGTCCCACAACAGGACAACAGTCAGGTTACAGTATCCTGCTGCCCCCAAGTGGGCATGTAATAGTAAACCCTTGTGTACAAATAATACATTTATTTGACATTACATTAGACAGACTTGCCTGAGAATAGTCTGATGTAGAGGATTAATTTGATATGGTGCTATTTTTATAAGCGAGTTCCTGTTGAGCTTTTCTAGAGAAAAGAATAGGAATTTATTCAGAGGGAATATGAGAGGAGGACTTTCCTGTCTGAAGACTTGAACACTTGTCAGACTTTGGTACAGTCTTATCAACACATGTCAGCAGCACAACCTTTGTAGTTTACAAGATGGTGCATGGATGATGAGTCATTGTTACAAAGATATTTCAAGTAGGGAGAACATTGCAGAGTATTGTTAAAGGAATAGTACACCCACAGAATGATGTGTGTTCATTTTCTACTCACCCTCATGTTGAGCAAGACTCTGGAGCACTTTTTTAGTATCTCAAATGCAGCCAGAGATCGGACAGGTTTTCGTTTTCCCCCCCAACTTTCATATAATGGAGTTCACCGGTGACTGAACCAAAAGGTCCATAAAAGTCCACAAAAACTTGGCAACATTCCTCCATACTGCTCGTCCATTGCAATCCAAGTGTCCTAAGTGGATAGTGTCCATAATTTACTCGAAACGACATTATTTGGTATACTTTCTATAGCTTAAACAGTAGGCTAGTACATTGCAGTTTTCCACACTTAAGTGGACGGACCGTCGGTCCACTAAATTGTCCGGGCGCACTTCAACAAAAGGTTAACAAGATGTCATGTGGTACATATGACCGTGATGAGGGAAAGCTGGTAAGTTAGCTTTTATAATAGCTTTGAACAAAAGAGATGGAAAACCCAAATACAGTTGCGAATTGTGTCAGTAGAATCTGCGCCACTTTAGTGGATGAACCCCAGTCCGTCCACTAAAATGTCCGGGCACACTTCAACGAAAGGTAGACAAGACGTTAGCGGCAGCAGCCGCAGATTCTACTGACACACTTTGCAGATGTATTTGGGTCATTAATTCAGGATGAAAATAATTACTTTTGGACATTTCAAAATAGTTATCGATTCAGGACGTGTACCATTATGATGCATCGATTCAATCATAAATTTGTACACTCCTATTGTAATAGTTCTTGTTATCACGATCTTGGTAAACAGTTGTAACAGCTGTGGGACTTTTTAAATAAGGCGGGGCCGGAAGAAGCAGAGATCACACAAGGGGCGGGGCTTGCCAGTTCTACCAATCACCAAACATCTATATATTTTAGTTCCTATGGAACCACGAAAAGACCCTGTCTCGGAGTAGGAGCTAAACGGTTAGGAACTGAGGGCCATGGTCCGTAGTTCTGATGGGTCCGAATGCGCCAAAAAACAGCCTGGTTCCTAAAAAGGTTCTAGGAACTCAAAAAGGTTCCTACAGTCCAAAAGTGCATAGCTACTCCTGAGACCACTGGATCCACTCAAAGATGAAAACATCTTGATGTCTTGGAGATTTTTGGCCAATAACAGCCACCATACATTCCCAACAGTGCTTGGAATATGAATTCATTTGAAAGAAAACATCTTTTCTTTCAAATACTCATCTTTACTATTAAAGCTGTACTTACCTTTGTTGCAATTTTATATTTTTTTATTGTAATTTTAAAATGTTCCTAACAGGCACGTGGGAATAAAATTTAAGAGGAATTCATCAGTGCTGGAACTCATAAATGTTCCTTTTATTTTATATTTTTGTATTTCTGATAAAAATTTGACACATTATTTAATTTGGCCCGAATCAAATGAGATTTATGTCAATCATCTATTACCCCGTCAACGCCCCCACCCCTCTCCAGTCAACTAGCACTGTTTCCAGTCCAGTGGTAGAAACTGCTTTGATAGGTGTGAAGAAAACAAACAAGCTAAAAAACTAAAATGAGCGACCAAGGCCTGCTGCCGGGACGAAAGAGGACTATTGCCGCAGTAAAGCGACAACTTGATGCGACAAGGAGCAAATATCTGCAATGTTTTGAGCGATGGCAGCGAGTGATGCAGCTTCATCTTGACCTGAAAAGAAATGAGATGATGTCAGCGTTCCTGCTGGACAGGTTCGTGTATTTTTCCTAACCAAAGAAAAAAAACGTTGAATGTGATAACTAGAGGTGTCAACGTTTACAATTTTTTCTACGGATGTAATCAGGACTAACCGTCGTGTAAACGGTTACATGTCAGAGATTATGATCTTTAGGTTGCGGATGGTAACGTCACCTACACAGCTCCTGTCGTCATGTTGAACTCAGAGCACAATACACTTTAGTAGAGCCAAAGTATGGATATTTATCATTTTAATCCCCGAGAACTGAAATGATTCAGCGGGAAAATCTCTTTTATTGGGTGCGATCCGAATGGAGTCCCTGCACAGGTTTTAAAACAGCTGACATCGGCTACAAGATACATAATAACCGTCTTCATACACGGGAGAAAGAAAACTTTCACCAGCAGGGATGTCTATCCATGTTTCACGGTTGGCTGGACTGACTCTGAAAATATGGAAATGTTTTATCTGAGAGAAGTAAGTTGTGTTCTGGTGATCAACTTCATGTAAACAGCAGCTAACACGAGCGGTTAGATCTTCTAATAAACACTGTTTGCAGTATTTGACTGCATGTGGTCTGCTTCAAATGGTTTTCAAAAAAAGTGATATAGTGACTAATTCATTGATGGATTGACGTAATAAAACACTAAAGACATTTAATTTTTTTTTTTTTTTTTTTACAATATGTTGATTTTCATGCCAGGAACATGATTTTTTCACTTTAGATGCTGCAAATATAGTCATTTTTAACAAAAAATTCTTGCTTAATATTTGTGTCTAGCTGCTAAGCAGAGTGAGGACTATTGTACTTTGACATGGAGTTTTTGTTTAAGAAAAGCTTCAAAGACTTTAATGTGTGACAAGACTGGAATGTAGACTGGCCAGTTTGACAGAGGGGCTGAGTTTACTACAGAGCTGTGCCAATGAGAGATATGCAGAGTGGTTTGGCCACATATCTCTGAAATCAAAACCTGTATCACCGATGGGCACTGATGCACCAAGTTTTCAACTGTGTGCTGAAAGCAAACAGGATGGTTATCACGTTTTTAGCCCTGTCGACAGCATATAGGTGGAGTGTATGAGAGCAGTCTGTGTTGCTGTTGTTAGAGATTTGTCTTAAGTCTCTAATTGTGTTGGAGTTAATCATATACATTGAATTATAATGCAAAAAGACAAAACATTATCATTGTCTGCAGGACTGTTTACCACACTGTCTTATCTTCTTACTCATGTTTAAAAGTTGCACATTGCTGTGCACCTGCAGTTCTGTGAAAAAGTAGCCAAGTTTAAAAACACACTTATCACCATTGCTCTGGAAGTTTAGCTCAGTCTTGCATTTTGCACAGTGCACCTGCACAATCAAAAAACACAGATTTAAAGTTTAAAACCTGCCGTCTGCTTCAAGTAGATCGGTTAGATACAGGCTAATCTTTGAGGTTTTCCTGCCTGCTTGACTCAACATTTGCTAATAACATCAACACCCCCACTGTGTCTACACATTTTCACAGAGACATCAAGTTGGTCTAAAGTAAAAGCAGTTCTCCTTCAAACTGTTCACATCAAGCCAGAAAGAATGAAGATACAACTTTTTATCTTTAGTCTTTTGAATCTTTTGATCCAGACAAGTCAAGATGAGTACGAGGTATGTCATTTCTGTTTTCACTTTTATTGTAAATGTGTGCCTGAGACAAAAGACCCAAGTGAACCTACTGTGTAAAAAAAGTGAATAATATTCTCATGAAATTATTGCATGATAAATGTGATTATGTTATTGTATTTTTAAAGTGACAACACATTTTAACTAAATGATTTGGGATTTGCAGTTTTTGCTTTGCTGCGAAATGTATGTTTAACACTGTTCTTTAAAGCATCAGTGAGATATTTAAAGCAGTAGTCAGTCAGGAAATTTAAGTGGTTACAGCTGGAAAGTTATGTTTGCACATCAGAGAATTTGTGGTGAAAATACACAACTTGGTACTTTTTGCAGTGATACCCACTACTTTTCACATGTAGTGGAAGATATAGATAGATTCAGCACTTGCATTTGTGCATTTAATGTAAAGACACAACCAACAGTTGGAATAGTAGAAGTACAGAAGCCAATTTCTGCGTAGGAAAGAACAAACAAACAATAAAAACAAATTAAAAACAACATTAAAAGAAACCCTCTAATACAATTATGCTTAAAGAAGTTACATACTGTTTCATTATTTGTCTCAAATTTCTGAGGAAGACCAAATTTTGAGGAAGTTTGTCAGAATACCAACTAATTATCTCTAGTTTGACGATTCAATCACAATATTTTGTCGTGTTTTCATAAGCTTTTGCAGAGGTATCTCATAATTAACTCTGAAATGACATGGAAAGGACACACAGCTCCTTTTTATTCACTAGAATATCTGTTTTTTATTTAACCTGCAAATAAAAACAGAATGCAATGATTTGCAAATCTCATAGACCCATATTTGATTCCCAATAGAACACAAATGTCAGATGTTGAAATTGACACATTTAACCATTTCACGGGAAATTTTAGCACATTTTAAACTTGATGATAATGACACACCTTCAAAAAGGTGGAACTGATGCGACAAAAGACTGGAAAAGTAATTAACACAAATAAAAAAAATTGGCAAAGTAAGTAAGTAAACTTCTTATATAGTGCTTTCACAGACACAGAGTTACAAAGCGCTTCACAATGATAAAAACCCAAGAAGCTATAAAAAGATACGAACATACAGTGTGTAAGAATTACTGACATCTAGTGGCAAAGATGGGTATTTGAAATAAAAGATGTTTGCTTTCATATGACTTCATATTCCAAGCACTGTTATGAACTTACGGTGGCTGTTAGTGGCCTAAATTCTCCCAGACATAAAGATGAGTTCATCTGTGAGTGGATCCAGTGGTCTCAGGTGTAGTTATGACTGTTCTATAACTACTTTTTAATGTCTTTTAAGGCATCATCTATTGCAAACAGTGCTCTAACTCCCATTAAACAAAGCTGGTACAGCAGTTTTAAAGTTCAGAGGGTTCTCACTTCACACACATTTTTTTGTCCATTTAGGGACACCGTAGTAAAAATGGTGTATTAATTTTTACTAAAAAATGAATATGGCAGCCTCCATGTATGTGCACCTGCAGCAAGTAGATATAAATGGCTCATTCTAAGAAGTCAACATATAACAGCTATTCTAGTGAAGCAATTACACTTAAAAAAAACCCAGTTTATATTAAAATTTTCTGCCATTGAGCTTTGCTTTTTTAAATACTGTACCTTTAAGCATAAGAACATAGAAACATATCTCATATGTTAAGGCAGAAAGAGGTTCATCAATGTTTGACAAATTGCATCTAAAAGTTGCTAGAAATAACTCTAGAAAAGTGTCTCTCAATGTAAAATTATGAAGACTGAAGATCCCACTATCTACAGTGTATTATTATAAAAGATTCAGAGAATTAGGAGGAATCTCTGTGTGCACAGGACAAGACAGAGAGTAAAAACTGGATGCTTGTGATCTTCCAGGCCTTTGGTGGCACTGTATTGAAAACAGGAGTGATTTTCAGGAAGACTACAAGAAATTAGTGCATTGACTTTTTCTGTTAATTTCATTTTGTGAAATAGTTTTTTGATTTTGTGAGTTTACTGAAACAATTAAATAAAGAGAACAAACAAACATCATCGTCTGTGAGTGTACTTTACTGTGCAATACACAAATGCAGGTTAAAGCTCTATTGTGCAGAGAAGAAGCCATCTGTGAACACTTGTAAGAAATGCTGATGTCTTCTCTGGGCTAAAGGTCATCTAAAGTGGCCCGAGGCAAATTGGAAAACTGTTCCTTCAAAATGAACCAAAATCTGTTTTTTGTTTTGTTTTGTTTTGGGGGGAAAGCATGGAGGCTGTGTCCTGCAGACTAAAGAGGAGAGGGAGCATCCAGCTTACCAGTGGACAGCTGAAAAGCTGCATTTCTGATGGGATGGGGTTGCATTAGTGTCTTCCACATCTGTGAAGCTCCATTAATGCTGAAAAGTTTTAGAGCAACATCTGCTCCCATCCAAACATCTCTTTCAGGAAAGGCCTTGCAGATTTCAGCAAGACCTGGACCACATACTGGATCCATCACAAATTCAAAATGAGCTAAAGACTTTCAATCTAATGGTGAAAATCAGTTTCATCATTCAATATGTTCTTTATTTTCTTTTGGGAAAAAAATGGACAACTGATTTGCAAATCATTTCATTCTATGTTTATCAACATTTTACGCAGCAACTTACCCTTTTTGGAATTAGGGTTGCACGGGGCTCTACTGCCTGCCGCAGACCAGAGCAATCTGTTGAGCAAAAAGTCATTTGAGACCATTTGCTCAGCAGATAGTCGCCCAGAGCACCTAATTTCCTGCGAGTTTTCTGCCCTTGAGGTGAAAATCAAACACATTTGACATTTTTTGCCTCATAAAGTGAAAAATTCCCCATGTGCACGCTACTTGAGCTGTCTGCTGAGAACCAAAGTTCTAGTGACCAATCAAAACACACCCTCTGATCACATGATTTCAAGATGGCAGTCCCCTGTTGTCATGTAAGATTTGATTAATATTTTGCAACAACATCCAGACACAGCATGCAGAAATGTTTTGTGGCTCTCTTTGTTAGAGACCGAATTGTGTTAATGTATTTCTTTTTTCATCATATTCTTTTTTTGTGATTAAATGTTTTTATTCGCATTTTCTTTTATATATAATCCGTGACAATAGTAATTTAGCAAAATACTACGCATCTATATTCCCCTCACCCCACCCACCCACCCACCAGACCTCAGTACCTCAGTAAGGAGTCTTGGTCACCCACAAGGGCAAACCTAAAATATTAACGCATTAACATCATAGAATAGAAAAGGACAGTTAAACAAAATGAATTCACTTTAAGCCAATCCTTCAAGTTTGGCTTTAATTTTATCTGCTGTGTTATGCCAGAATTGGATATTTTGCTGTCTGGCTTTGTGAATATGGGTTGTAAATATTATAGATGACATCAATAAAGTTCAAATACCAATGGAAGTTATCAAGTTTATAAGGTGGTTTCCATCTTACTCCAATTATTATTATTTATTTAATTTTTGCTGTTGTTAAACCAGAAAGTAGCAATCGCTTTTCTGATTGTGATGCATTTATTGTATTTATTTAAAATAAGTACTTGAGGGTTAACGGGGATATTTTGTGTCATGATAGAAGTTAATGCAATTGCCACCTGCTTCCAGAAGTGGGAAACAGGTTGACATTCCCAGACCATGTGCATAAAAGGTCCCAGGTTTATTCCAAGAACATAAATTATAGGGCTGGGAAAAAAATCGATACACTGAAATATCGCGATATTTTTATATGCAGATTTCATATAAAGATTCAAAAATGCAATATTGATCTATTTTTCCAACAAAATCTCGCGAGATTTCGTAAGATAACGGTAAAATCTCGGGAGATTTCACGAAAACCCGCGAGGTTTCGTGACTGAACAATGAAATCTCACGAGATTTCATTAGAAACATAGATCGATACCACATTTTTACATATCAATATGATATCAGCATATGAAAATATCGCAATATTTCAGTGTATCGATTTTTTTTCTCAGCCCCAATAAATTACATAAAGCGCTATCTAGGAACTTCATACAATACAGCTTGCAGGGAGTCAAATAAGTTCTTTGCACAAATTGATAATGAATAATATAGCAATGCAGGGGTTTCTTTGTATTATTAAAAGGTAGAGTCTGAAGTTTCCCCCCTGAAAATAAACTTTAGACTTGTACAAGTGAAATCCATCTCAATCCACGCCTTTGGGCCTCTACTCTTATGCAGTGGTGAGTTTGAATGCAACTCCTTCTCCTCCTGTCTGTAATTCGCTCTTTAGCTTTGCTTTGTTTGGTCGGGACGTTTCTGGGTGGAGATTTCTGTTTATATCACCATCTAATGACAGAGCTAAGTACATGACGCTGTGTGGGAATAAGCTCATGATTGGGGCAGACACCAGTCACTCAAACTCTTGAAGGAAAAAAAAAGAAAGAAAGAAAAAGAGGCGGATGCACTGAAGGAGAGGTAAGAGCTTTAGATAGTGCACGTTGGAAAACCAGGGTTAGTACTGGTTTGGGTTTTACCCGCTTCTGAGCTCTGAAGGAGGCTTGAAGCTGAATAGGCTGAAGAACGAGGCGGCCATTAGCCTGAGAGGGAGGGGCTCAGTTTAAATACTGTTGTTTGCAAACAGAAACGGTGGAGGGACTCCGGACTCTACCTTTACGTAAATTGTTTGTGACATCCTCATCTAATTGTACCATTTGATGGCAGTATTGCACCTTCGTTGAGCTTGGCAATCGCCATTAAACTTGAAAGAAGAAGAAGAAGAAGAAGTCACGTTGGAAAAATTAATAAAATTCAGACAGAGATGGATATTTGGATGGATGTTTTTCAAGGCCAATAAGACTTCATATAAACGGGTAAAGTGTGGCCACATTTCCACCAGTTTATTTTCTAAAATGTAACTATGACTATCTTGAAATCATGTGATCGGAGGATGCGTTTTGACTAGAACTTCTGCCCCCACCAGATACCTCAAGTAGCGCACACATGGTGAGTTTTTTCTCTAAAAAGTTTCAAACGTGTTTGAGTTTCCTTCAAGGCCTCATGAGGCAGAAAACTCGGCAGAAATAGGTGCACGCGGCGACTATCTGCTGAGCAAACGGTTTCGAATGACTTAGCTCAGCAGGTAGCTCTCAGGCATGAGTTGAAGTAATCAACCCTTCCAAAAATAAAACTGCTGTTACACATTATTTTTATTGTACAACTCATTGTCCAACTGGCAGCATTGAACTCTTATTTCTGTTTGTGTTAGCTAATTTCTGCTGCTGCTCACCACCTGCCATGTTGTTTTTTATACAGGTTGGTCCATATGGAGACATGGGCTTGAATTACACAGATGACTATGATGAAGTAGATTCTCCCTGCAACACAACTGTGCCTGGATTTGATCCCACTGGCCTGATGGTCGTTTATATGATTGTGTTTGTTTTTAGCATCATTGGCAACAGCGTGGTTATCCTTGTTGTCTGCTCTATGAAGAAAGGCAGAGCCAGCACAGATATCTACCTGATGCATCTGGCGATAGCTGACCTGCTCTTCTGTCTTACTCTCCCGTTCTGGGCTGTCGACAACCACTCGGGCTGGATCTATGGCAACTTCCTGTGCAAACTCCTTTCAGGCTTTCAGGAGGCATCGGTATACAGTGGTGTCTTCTTGCTGGCCTGCATCAGTGTGGACCGTTACTTTGCTGTAGTGAGGGCTACACGCATGCTGTCCTCCAATCACCTGTTGATTAAGGTCATTTGCATCATCGTGTGGCTGATAGCCGGAGGGTTGGCCCTACCTTTGGCAATCAAGAAGGAGAGCATAAATGCTACTGACCTTGGGCAGTACATTTGCTATGAGAACATCACCGGGGAGAGCAGTCACCAATGGCAAGTCACCATCCGTATCCTGAGGCATACAATTGGTTTTTTCCTGCCTCTGATGGTGATGATTGTCTGCTACGGCTGGACAGTGGTGACGCTCTTTCACACCCGTAATCAACAAAAGCACAAGGCCATCCGAGTGATCCTCGCAGTGATGGTGGCCTTTATTCTGTGCTGGCTGCCGCACAACGTCGCCGTTCTCATTGACACACTCATACGAGGCGGAACGATAAAAGGGGAGACCTGTGAAACTCGCTACACAGTGGAGGTGATGCGAAGTGTGACCGAAGTCTTCGCCTTCATGCACTGTGCAGTGAATCCAGTGCTGTACGCTTTCATTGGGCAAAAGTTTCGGAACCAGCTGCTGTCAGCTCTTTACAAGCACGGCCTCATCAGCAAGAGGCTGCAGATGACTTACAGGAAGGGCTCAGCCAACAGCATGGGGAGCATCAGATCCAGAAACACCTCTGTGACCATGTAAATGACCAGATGGGTAAAAGGTGATGCTCGTTTTTATTGGCTCCCACAACTGTTCAAACATCTGTCAAAGCCTTAACAACCAAATGTGCCATTTTGATAGAATAAAAAACAGAAAGTGGAACCTAAATATGGATTTTATGCAGCTAGAGCCAATACTTGGTTCAGATACAAATAAAGGTAACAAAACAAGAGAGAACAGCCAGGGTGGATCAGTTACAAAATCCCGGAGTTCATCTAAAGGTCACATACACATCTTGACAAATCATTTGTTTGATCAATACAGCTTCCTGTTATTTTACAGTCTTGAGTAAGTAGTGCATCCTCTTACCTTGTGCTTCCATGACAAATGATGAATAGATTGTACATAGTTTATATTGCTAAAAAAATTCACTTGGTGCCATTTTAAGCTGGATGCCTTTAATTTGTCTTGTTAAAGATATCTTAGTTGACATTTGTTGATTATAAAACTTCACACGTAAAAGGGAGAGGGGAGGGGGGGGGGGGGGGGGGGGGGGGGGAGAAGGGAAGAAAGGAAGAAAGAACAAAAATCAATTAATTATTTAAAGGATTTAAGGAAAAAAGAAATGAATTGAATGAATTAAAGAAAAAAAAAAAAAAAAAAAAAAAAAAAAAAAGAAAAAGAAGAAATAGAATTAATAAAAAGAAAGAAAATAAAGATATGAATCTTAATTAAAAATAAAATCCTCAACCTTCAGTTTTATATTTCTAATTTTTTAAAATTTAGAAAATTTATAAAATATATGGGAATTGGTACTTTATTCGTCATGATGTCTTCAATACATTTAAAAATGGGGTCTGCTCCGAGGAGGATTATACCCATCAGACTGCATATTACGTTCTGTTATTATTAGACAACTCATCTCGTCCTCATATTATAGGAGACATCATGTCGTCTGTAGATATTTTATTCTCTTTTACTTTTTCCTCTTTCTTCATTAAGCCAACAATGGGGTTGGGGGATGGGGAGGTTGTCCAGAGTGAGTATCAAAGTCCTTGTTCAGCCAGCTTTGTCTCTGTTCAGAAACAGTTGAATCAGACAGCAGCTTATAATTTGACATAGTTTCATCATACTACGTAATTCAGTCGCGCTACCATGTCTGACTGCATTCAACATGGATTAATTCAGTTCTGAGTTTTTGAACAAATGGATTAAAAAGAAAACTTCTGCAGCAACATTGAGGGAGGCGACCACAACCTTGTCATTACCTGTAGGTTCATCTATTTTCTAGTTGCCATCTTGTCTGATAAACATAGCTCACTTTCTGAAGTGCCCATGATGCTAACAGATAGCCTTTACAAAGTCCAACCTAGGGCAGCTTGACCTACTTTCTCTAAATAAGGTTATAGCCAAATAAAGCGAGCCAATCAAAATAAAGTCAACTTGGTCTCCGGGTAAAGCTGCATATCATTACCACACCCAACCATTTTACTTAGGAGGGAGGCTGAGCATGCCAAAACAATCCCCTGCTGTAAAAAGTGACCTTTTTTTCTTTGGAGACTTATCATATGCAGAAATATCAGCTACATAAAATAGTTTATACTGCTCTGTCATCACTCCTTTAAAATCATCTTTTGTTTTAGGGTTGACACCTCTTTTCATACTTGTCCAGTTCCCTGTGTTTTTCAAGGATATACTGCAGCACTCCATGCTGAAATACACAATGTTTGAGAATCATTATGTTGGGTGATAAACTATTATCTTTCACATTTTTTAGGTGCACCTGAAGAAATGGGAACAAATAATGTGCCTGTATGACAGGCTGCAAATAAAAGTTTTTTTTGCTAAGTTGTCTATTATAAGACACAACACTGGTTCATCCCTTCAATTGGGAGCTCTTTGAATCTTGAATAAACAGATCAGTGTTTAATGGCTTCACAAAGAAAGAAAAACACACTCATATGGTACAAGGACTGGACTGAAAATGAATGCAAAAGCCTGGAGCAGTATTGTTTAACCACTTTAAAACATTACAACAGTCTTTATAATTGCAAGCAAAATAAGAAGAAACTTAAAAGTGCTGTTGTTCCGGAGAACTTTGCAAAATCCTTCCTTCCTAAAGAACTGGTGTAATGCTCAAAATGACTTGCTATTGATTTGTACAAAAAGCTTCATGATCTTTTATAAAAGAAAAAACTTTTCTGCCGTTGATAGGCTGCACATTTTATTTTGATTCTGAGATTTTTCAATTGTTTTGTTTTTTTTACTCCAGATAGCTGAAAAATATTTGTCTCACAATCAGAGATAAAATCTTTTAAACAGGAAGAAGTGGTGAAATCTTATTTTGGTTTTTCTAAGCAAGCCACAGTTGATGCCGTTGATGAATCATTTTCCTTTTCACAATATCTCTGTAGAAGTTTCAGGTACAGAAAACAACAGCTCTTCGTTATCAAACCTTTAATCTTAAAATGCTGTCAGCTCAGTTTTCTTTTGTTGTCCACCAGCTTCTTTTTTGCCTGATTATTAAAACATTTACTCCTTATCTGAATGTGTGCATTAGTCTAATTAGTTTTAAATGCATGTAAATAAGTCCTGTCATTCATAGTTCTGAATTTGGGACTTAAATACAGCGTCAAGGATATTCTCTGGCATAACAGCAACTGTACAGAATATTCCACTACACAGTCTCAAGCAAACAAAACTGTTTTAATCATATAAAATAAATCTGAGTAATTAGCTTTTAAAAACTGTCATGTAACTGCTAATCTGCAGCACAAAAGGCAGCAGTTTCAATGTTGATGGTAATGTGTGCAGTCAAGGATGACATTGGTGCATTAGGAAATATCAATTTGAGGAAACTTCCTAACCACACAAACTTATTGCTGAATTGTTGTTGGTAAAAGATGCATAACTAAATGCTGTTTCATGCTTACTTTTTTGTTTTTGTTCCTGTTATTGCTTGTGTTTCAGAGTTGTGATAACTATCACGGGGAGGCATGTTTTTACCAGAATTCCATTGTCACACTTTCTGTCAAGAAATACAATTTTAAACGTGGATATAAATGTTGAATTTATCTATATTCATGAAAAAGAAACGCAAATACAAGCTGAGTATGTGTTGTGCTTTTTAATGCGTCAGTTGAGAGTTATTTGTGTGGGTTCATTTTTACTGTGAAACAACAGATATTATAGATTCGAAAGGTGCTGCAGGTGAATCATTTTGTACCCATTCTGGGAAACAGCCGTATAAAGATTTCTTGATATCTGTTCTTCATTGAAACTTAACTTAAAAGTTCCAAAAGATTCATTTTCACCACATTAAAAAGAGGAAATAAAGAAAGTGCAGATAATGGCAATGATATAAGTCTTAATTCTCTAATTTGGCAATTAATTTTAGTATTGGTCCATGCTTACATACATAATGACGTTATTGAGGTGATTTTCAACCAAAGTGTTTCTGGACATTACCAAGAAATTTTGTGTAAACATTAAGATATTTTATTCTTGTTGTAAAAACGTGTTTCCTGTTTTGTTTTTCCTTTTATTAAAAATAAATACTCCAATACGTTCTTTATGAGTCATATAAATGAATAAATGAATGAATGAATGAATGAATCAGCAGAAGCTGGACTAAGTGACATTTGACTGTTAATCCACTTTTCAGGATTGTTGTTGTCATTGCCCATTAATAATTCATCGTAATCATTAATATTCCTTTTTAAAGTTTACTTATGTGGAAAGGGACTCAAATGCTGTAAAGTTATGGTAGAATGTATCTGGATAACACATTCACGTCTCTTTCTACTGATGAGGGCGGAGACAATGACGCTTGCGCGCAGACCAATGTCATGTTACCATAGAAACAGCAGAATAACAGCTCCTTTTGGCAGCCGCTACCTGTGTTAAAACTGCGTTATAAAGTGTTCGTTTGACGCTTGTACGGAGCCGGAGGGATTATTTTGGCACCACTGAGGTAATCCTTATGTACAGTTATGGATACTGTTCTTGAGTTAATGTTTGAGGTCGTATTCTCAGAGCAGAGAAGGTAATATTTGCGTTTAGAAAATATCAATTTCACCGAGGACTTGTGGGTAATGAAAGGGTACGTCCGCTTTCTCTTCAAAATAAAGGCCCAAACATTTTCTGCATTTCCTATCACGTTTAACAATAATCTAGTAGACATCGTTTGATATACAAAATGTTTTCAAATGTTATATTTAAATATTCTGTTTGATGCTACACACTCAATAAACATCTCTAAAAACCTGAGTTCAAATCGCTAGCTGTAATTGTGAAAGTAAATGTACAGCACCGGAAGTTAGAGTAGAAATCGGCGGTAACTTACCATTTTCTATTTAGCAGCGTTTCAATTTCAGGCTTGCTAATTTCTCATGTTTTAGCATTTAAAAAAAACTCATTCAACTTACGTGCTTTTTTGCATCAGTCAGAATACATCTAAACGTAATCAACAGCCTTCATCGTTTTAAGATAAGCTAGTCTGTTAGCCCGGTGTGTGTTAGCCATCGTCAGGAGTTTAGCCATGTATCTGCTTCCTCATCATTTAATGCTTTAGTTTGCTTCATATTCGTCTGCAGCAGGTTCTGAAGAGGTTAGGATGTCGAATGACCTGGCTGGTGTGTGGGAGGTGGGCCTGAGTGATGGAGTGCACAGAATAGAGTTTGAACATGGCACAACCACTGGCAAGAGGGTCATCTCCGTGGATGGAAAGGTATTATTGTTTATGAGACTCAAAAAGTGCATTATTACAAGACTTACCCAATTCAGTGATTCATTTACTGACTATAATGTTGCTCACAATGTATATTTTATTCTAAACCATCAGGAGGTACTGAGACGGGACTGGATGTTCAAACTTGTGGGGAAGGAGACGTTCAACGTGGGCCATTCAGATACCAAAGCAACCATCAACATTGATGCAGTCAGTGGCTTTGCCTATGAATACACCTTGGAGATCAATGGCAAGAGCTTGAAGCAGTACATGGAGAACAGATCAAAGATCACCAGCACCTGGCTGCTCAACCTGGATGGCACTGACTGCAGAGTTGTCCTTGGTGAGTGTGTTACCTGTTACACTTTGACAGTGACATCGAGAGGAGTGCATCTCCCAGTTAGGATAAAAGTGATTCTTAATTACCCTGAGATGATTCACTTATCCATATTATTTTTCTGGATATTTGATGTTTAACGTGGTGTAATTTATGCTCTTCAGATCTACGCTCTCATATAATGCTGAAACTGCAGCTAAGCTCTTTAGCTGCTTTAAGCCCCGCGCCATCTTCAGCTACCTCTGTCATCTGGCCAAGCTTATCCTTCTTATAATTGCACTACTTATAGCTGCTCAGGTGGTATATTGCCTAACATGTACACTGCCTGGTGAAACTATCATAGGTTGTTTGCAAATATTGTTTACATTGCACAGAAGCATCAAAGTGCTGAACTGGAATAAGATTTGTAACATTTAATCTTTTAACTGGGCACATCTGCTGATAATTGACAGTTTGAAAATACACTGCAGTTAAAGCCAACAAAGTTGGTCTGTTTGGTTTTTGGGAGGTAACTTGTAGATTTTAGCTGCTTTGGAAAACCACATCTAAACATGTGTATCTTTTAGTTCCGTTAACACCTCATAATTTCCTCTTTTTCTGTACTTAAGTTGTTCTGTGAATGTTTTATTTAGTCTTTATATGGTTTGATTCAACTTAATCTTAGTCTATTTACTATTTATTTATTTAAAAAGCCTGACTGGTCTAAATCAGGGATCAGCAAATCCAGACCTCTTGGCCCAGTGTCCGGAAGGTTTTCAACATTTCCCAGCGTCAGCACACCTGACTTAAATTAAATGGATCCAACAGCCAATCAAGTTCTGCACAATGGCTCATTAAGTTTGAGTCAGGTGTGTTTGCACAAGATCACAGTGAAAACCTTGGAGACTGGCCCAGGAGGTCTGGATTTGGTGATCCCTGGTCACAACTGGTGTAACAACTTGCTGCCACTTTTCCTGGAAAGTATGGATTTTGTCTTGGTTTAGTTAAAAAAAACAAACTGTGTAATATGTGATGTTGTTGTTTACCTGATTTTAAGACCTGTTAAGTCACTTTTATGCCCCAATACTTAAAACCTTAGGAGTTGGGATGCAAAAGCTAGCACTGCTGTAGCTGAGACACACAGTATGCTACATACTTCCCACTGCTCAGCTGTTGAGTGTTAATCATCACTATCACTGTTCACTTTCTTCCAGAGAAAGACACTATGGATGTGTGGTGTAATGGGGATAAGATTGAGACAGCAGTAAGTACAACTCCAGTAACTCTGCATTAACTGCCACATATTAATTCCATTATGTAGGAAATGAAAAGCAGCATTTTCAATCATGTCTCCTTAAGTTTCAACCCAAACCACTACAAATTAGAAAAAAATTAATTAATAGTTAAAAATCTATAAATAAGCAACAGAACAATGTTTTGTGTTGCATACCGGCAGGGCGAATTTGTGGACGACGGCACAGAGACCCATTTCACACTGGGAGACCACAACTGCTGCGTGAAGGCCGTGAGCAGCGGGAAGAGGCGAGACGGGATCATCCACACGCTGCTTGTAGACGGCACAGAGATCGCCGAGTGCATGGAGTGATGCCTTCACGTCTGCGTGAGCAGAGATGGTTTACTTTTGTGACTCTGCATCTGAAACGGACTTAAAATGGTTAATTTAAATCTCCTGGAGTGAGAGATGTTATCTCTTAGCCATACGTGTTGTATTGTGACCAATATAGAAAAAGTGGAAACAAAACTTGAAAGTTTGTGAAGTCATAGAAGCCATAAATGTCTTTCACCAGCTAGGATTTACAGTCTTAAGAACCAGTTTTTTGATTTGCATACTTGTACTCTGTATGATGTACTGTTAGTTTCATTTATATGATCAACATTGAAGCTCACACCTTTACCTCGCTCAACCATGCTCAGTTATATGAGCACCTGCTGTTGAAGACGCCCATCACAGCCTCATCTCAGCATCCTACACTTCCCTGCTGTTCATGCCGGCTTTCCTGTTGTTTAGTGTTGTGCAGCTTTGACGCTGGTATATGTTGTTCGTAGGGATGCACAATAACTTTTTAAAAAACTGATACAGACAAATTTCAGCTCCTAAAGGCTAATACAGATAACTAATAACACACATCCAGTCGTCCTCAAAATTATTCATAACCTCCAATTAAAGAAAAGCTAAATTCACAACAGTAATTCAAATAAAAAGAAACTAATAAAAAATGAAAATTTTAAAAATTATAATTAAGTGAAATATAATGTTGCCTTTGAATTGTAGTTGAAAATAAAAATAAAAAAAATAAACAAACAAAACCGTCAGAGACATGTAGGAGCACCTTTCCCACCAACAGTTAACAGGTGCAGACGTCTGATTGGACGTTATAGAAAACACCTGATTGCAGTGATTGTCTCCAAGTGTTACACAACAACATTTTAGCTGGAGCCCCATCATCATGTTTACTTGTTTTATTTTTTGTGTTTGTTTTTAATATTTCTTTCAAACCACAATCCAAAATCAGTGTCATGATTTTCATAGATTTTTATTTGTTATTTTTGTCAATTTCATCTTATTTCACTGACGGATGATTTTTTTTTCCTTCTTTAATTTGAGGGTATGAATAATTTTGAGGACGACTGTCCATAATTAATCATGACCTCAATACTACAAACAAAACTAAAAAGACTTCTCAGTCTCTTTAAATGACGAAATATTTATTTTTTACAGTGAAAATCAGCAAGCCTCTCAAACATTTTCTAAAAGATATCAAAATTATTCAATATCTCAAATGCACATTAACTTAAATAAGATGCATCGTTGCTGATACAGAAATAAAGATTTCTTTAACTGATGCAAATACATGCATCAGGATCACAAACTGAAAAAGTGCAATTAAAAAGATTAAAAAAAATCTGAAAAAGTTTATTTTCAAACAATAATAATGACTGACAGGTTAGACTTGTCTACGTGAATAAAGTGAATTATTAAATTACAGTCTCATAATGTGAGCGAAGCGCTGTCGTGCTAACAAAAATATGTTACTGGGACAAGTCATAATTATCAAACTTAACAGGAAATTTTTCCATCATTCCGATATCGGCCCCATAATTATTGTGCACCCCTAGTTCTTCGTTACATGTAGTATCCAGTGTGTCCTGCTTAATATAATGTTGCCATGTAAAATTGTTCTCATAAATTTTTAGCTTTGAACAGACTGCTACAGGTGTGTCAGAATATTTAAGGGTGTATTTTCTACCAATACTTTCATAGACAATCATTAACACCTAGTAATATTAAATTACATATACAGGAGTATGAACTTTTTTTTTCCCCCTCAGATCAGATTGTAGATACTTCCTGTTTTTACAGATGTGCAGTTGTGGTGTGTGATGGTCATCTGTCCACATAAAGAGATTAAGATATGTCTTTTTTTTTTTTTTTTTTTTTAAATAAACGTGGTTAAAAATCGTGGCTTATATTCAGTCTGAAAGGATAAAATAGAGAGTAAACACAGATAAGTATATCTGAAGTAACCATTGATAAATTTTAGTGCTCAGTACTGTTAATTTGATGTTTTAACTTGTAATTGTGCCATCAAGAGTATAAGGGACCGTGTCATCTATATCTCCTTTAGAAGAGCTTTACATTTGTATTTGTACTTTATTCTGTAAAATGCATTTAGATTTATTAAATCTATGTAGCTGATCTGGTTTTGTTGTCGAGCATCAAATGGATGTCATAAATGGACGACACTTGACTTGCAGCAACTACAAGATTTTATTGAACTGGCTGACTGTGACAAATTGGTGTCCACACCTAGGTTCTTCGAACAAAAATATTTATTTATTGTATCCATCAACATCAAGAACTGAATCAGGCTACAATAGAAAAAAAAACATACTTAAAAGCTGTACTGTTACACCTACATGAACACTAAAGCTTATTATTCGGTAAATAGTAATAAATCTATCCTACTTTAAATCAGCTTTGCATCACGATACAATTCAGTATGATTTGCATTTAGGTTGCTGTGGTGGCATTCGTTACATGAACAAATGTAAATGTTTGATTAGTGTACAAATGGTTATGCCTACCTTGTATTACTTGAACTATTATTGCCTAAATAGAAACAAATGATCAATGAAACAAAAACCTGATCAGAAAACAGCAAACTCACCACCATCACCATGAACTTGTTCAGTTTAGTTATAATATCAAACCTCTGGCCAACTGAGGTGCATTGATGATACAATCATTGATTCAAAACAGTATCTGCATTCATTGAAATGCAACATGAGGCCCGCTTTACAAACACACCCTAAAGAAGATGCCACCCCCACAGAAGGCACACCACCATCCCTTTTAACTCCAAGGGGGAAAAACGTGATCTTTTTCATTAACAAATGAGGTGACGTTAAGTAATCTTTTCTTGTATTTGACTATGGGGATATTTAAGCATGTTTGAGAGGAAGCCAAGAATTTATCTGGCAAAGAACAAAATAAAAGTGGAGAAAATGCATCTCCCTTTACATTTTCTTACAAGTGATGATGTACTTGGGCAGAGCCTGATAAGTGCTAAAAATGACAGCGACATCAGGTCCGCTCAGACTGTCATGGATATGATTGGGGTCTGAGCCCACAGCAGGGGGCAGAATGACCCCTGGTCCACCAGGAGTGGATTTTCCTGTCAGCACCTCTGCCTCCATAAAGTACAGGAACTCTTCATTTTTCTGCTTCCACAATGTCATGGCCGCCTCCACCGTGCTCGCAAAGTAGATCCCCTCTCCATACTTTGGGTCTAAAATCAGAAGGGTTAGAGCAAAACAAAATAGTGTTAATTTGGCTTTGTTACTTTCTATTTTTGTCAATTTTTAGCTGTAAAATACTTTTAAAGGGAAACCATGTCTGACAGACCCACCATTAATCAAAACAAAATATTATTCCTATCTCTAAAAATGCAATGAAAACTCCAACCAATCCTTGCAGTGGGTTGCACGCACAGGATTGGCCGAGGGATCTGCCTGTCAGAACAATTGCTTCTGCATTGGGAGGCAAAGGGAATGGGGGGGTGGGTCTTCAGAGTGAGATGCAAGATTGGTAAGGATTGCTTTAAAATCAGCTGATCAAAGTGGTCTGCAGACACGATTCCAAAACACGGATAGAAACTGTTTAATTTTCCGACAGTTTTGTGGCGTGTGGGAATTTACAGGTTTAGTGCCCCTAGTGGCAAAAAGTTGCATGGTATCCCTTTAAAGGCAAATAATCAGGGGTCTCATTTATAAAACTGTGCTTATGATCATTACTAAAAGTCGTACAGTACGTCCAAAACCAAACGTTTGCTTCCACCAAAAAAATTGATTTATAAAAGTATGCTTACGCACAGATTCAAGCAATTTCCCCTTTATAAATCACACTCTTCCTGCACTGCAAAAACTCAAATCTTAGCAAGTATCTTTTTTTTTTTTCATTTCTAGTCAAAATATCTCACCACACTCAAAATAAGACAAAATTACCTAAAGAGAAACATTTCAGTGATATGAAACATTTAGATTCAGTGTTTTAAGGCAATGAATCTTATTTCAAGAAATCTTATCAAGAAAATTTTGCTTGTACCATTGGCAGTTTCTTTTTGTTAAAACTAGCAAAAAATCGTGGCCACTCTTAAAAATAAGTAAAAAAGAAAAATAGATTTTTTTTTTTTTTTGTCATGTAATAAGCAAAAAAAAGATTCTGCCAATGGGACAAGCTAAATTTTCTTGATAAGATTTCTCAAAATTAGATCCATTGCCTTAAAACAAGATCTTATATCTCACTGAAATGTTTCTCTTTAGGTAATTTTGCCTTATTTTGAGTGTGATGAGATATTTTGGCTTTCCCGCCCCTTAGACACCCACCTTCAACCATAAATGGTCATTGCAAAGTACTTTATGGATATTTCTGCATTAATAAATAAATAATCCAGCTGATCTGTGGCATTTAAAGCTTCATCGATGTGACTGAAAAGACAATAAAATGTCATTTCACTGAGACTGAAGTGGAGGTGTTTGTGGTGAGGTGGAGTCTCACAGACGTCTTATTTGGGCGTCACAGTGGAATCACAGATAAAGGAAAGTCTGCTGAGTGGCAGCAGGTTGTTGTGACGGTGAATGATGTAACAGAAGTCGCACTGCGGGAACGCCGCTGTCTCAGTGTGACTTTGTTCAGAACACAGTACATGTTGCGGCGTAAACTTTTCAACAACATCTTACCAAGCGCCGCTGCAGGCTAAGACATGGGTGTTATTGAAGACGCGTCATATCAATACTCACTGTGGACTTTATTGCCTATTTCACAAGTTCAGAAAAGAAACAACACTTACTTCATTGTTGTATTTCATTTTACCGTGTAATGGCATTTCCATTTCCAACAGGAATGATCTTAACGGTCAACAGAAAGTAGGTCACCCATGCTCACCCCACACAAGATTCAGGTTGTCTGGGTGCACCTGCACACACTCAAACTAATGACACCTCTACACCCAAAGTGCCACCCACAAGCCAGATGCCACCACACCCACAGATGACATCACTGAAGGGCAAGCCAGAAAAACATGGCTCCTACAGTACACCTTTTTGGCGCGGTGCAGCAGCCCCCCAGCATCGAAGCACCTCTGCCGGTCTTTGATAAAGCCAATGGCTCACTCCACAACAGAGTGCATTCGGGGGGCACGGTTCCGCCGGGTCGTTCTATCCGGGTCCTGTTCATAGATAAGTGTGTTGCCAGTGTAAATCTGCTTATCAGCTAGTCATCATTGGACCAGGAAATCCTGGTGATCCCTGACAACCCATTCCCTCCTAATTCTCCCATCTGTAGATCTTCCAGCAGTACCAATGCATCCATGCACAGCATCATGGACAAGTGTCCCCACGATATAATGTTTACATAAGTCTTATTGCCTCACATCTCGTCACAAATTATGTGTCAATGTGGTAAATGTATCACCCTGGTGATCACTGGGTTGAGGAATATTATAGTGAGAAAACTTTGATGAATTGTTGATTTAAAGGAGAACTCAGCATCTTTTTCACCTCAATAACTGCTTTTCGAAATCTCGGTGGGGCTAAACAAAGTGCTTACGGTCATGTGCGGTAACCAGTCAGCCAAAGAACCATCTCGCAGTCCTACAACCAGAGCACAATATGACTTGGAAGCATAGTGACAGGACCCCCCTCCCCGATATTGGCCTCCTCCCCAAAACCAGCGTGCACATGGGTCAGTTTGCGTGAAAGACCACACATTCTCCCATTAAGTTTGCTTTTTATAAATCACAACTTTTGCATGGAAATGCCAGTTTTAGGCCCTGTTTGGTGCATACACGTTTATAAATGAGACCCCAGCAAGAGCAAGAGTTTTATTTTACCTTCAGGGGGTGCGCACTCTGCATGGAAACCAATGCGGCTGATGATGTCACAGAACTGTGCAGGTATGCGCTGAAACATTCTCTGAGTGCTGCTGCACTTCAGCTGCTGCTTCTTGAGCTCAAACAGTGCCTTCAGAGCTGGGTTGTCCACCTTGTCCACCTGAAAAAAAAAAACAAAACAACTTTACTGGCCAAAAAAACAAACAACAACAACAACAAAAAAACAAGACGCCTGGAGCACAAAGAATTTGAGTTGGATCTCTATGTTAGTACATCATTTAGAGGAGGCAGTAAATTTATGTTATTCATGAAAATACGTTCAGTTGCGGTTGAAAATTCAACTGCAAAATCAACCAAATGAATACAAATTTACTGTCATTTGCAACGATTTTAAACATGTAATATTTACACATACTGTACCTTTAACACACTCAGTGGCTTTTTGAAGGAAACGACTCGTTCAGAGAACTCTTTGCTTGACTGGTGAACAGTCAGTCTTTCATAGGATACTTTCTTATGAAGTAGCCCACCGATGTCCCTTTCCTCCTCTGAGACAAACTCCTGCTGGACCTTGCAGAGCATGGCCTCCACCTCCAGCACCACAGGAATGGTGTGTTCTTTGGAATGACCCTGAACCCTGATGCAAGCGTGGCCTTGTGCGAAAAACTCCTCAATGGCAACCCCATTTTTCATTAATCGAGACAGCTGACGATGTTCTTTCTTTCCAAAGTGCAGGATGAAGTTGTTGTGGATTGTGACAGGGCGGGACGAGCTGAAGAGGTTGTGGTACCATGTCCTAGCCTCGGCAAGTAATTCCTCAGACGGGCCAGACAGGGTGATCTGTGGAGTCTGAGCTCTGCTGCTGTGGGCGTCTTCTCTGTCTCCTCTGTGTTGTCCGTCTTCTCCTGCTGATGGACAAGACATTACCACAGTCATTGCTGCAGTACAGCCCCGACTCCATTTTTTTTAAAAGACAGTGTAGAAGATGGAAAAAAAACACTAACAAAATAATTTGCAAATCTCATCCATCATTATTCTACTAACATTAAAACACAAAGAAAACAACAAATATTTAAAGTAACATATTATTTAATAAAAAAAATATGAACTTCTTTTGAAAGGGGCCAATAAAAATGTAGAAAAGTGGCACTAAAAGAAATACAGTGGGGTGCAAAAGTTTACATACCCTCCCAGGGGGAATTAGGAAAATTTTTTACACCAAAAAAAATTTTTGGATCCCCGTGGGGTAAAAAAAGTGTTTGGAGGAATAATTCTCCCCCCGGGGGGGGTGCTGGGTAGGAGCGAAGAAAAATTTCCTGCCGACGGGCAGAACGGACAAAGAAACGGAAGGGACTCAGGCCCCAACCAAGGCCCCCAGCCTACAAAAAGAACCAAAGAAAAAAACATTCTTGCTTCACACCACCTAAAAGGCTCCGGCTCTCATAACCAACTCTGCGGCCAGAGGATTAGAGTGGGGCGGGGGGGGGGAGGAACATTTCGGTAAAATAAAAAATTACCGCCAAAAAAAAAAAATTCCTCCAAAGAAAAAAAAATCAAAACAAAAAGGGAGAAAACAAAAATGGGGGGGGGGGGGTATGGGGGAAAGAAAAAAAAAAAAATTAAAGAAAAGGCTAAATTCACAATAGTGATTCAAATAACAAGAAACTGAAAAAACTAATAAAAAATAAAAATTTACTAAATTAGAATTTAGTAAAATAAAACATTGATTTTTAATTGTGGTTTAAAAAATTAATTAAAACAAAAAATACTGTCCCAGACAAATTAGAGCACCTTTCCCGTGAACAGTGGACCATCAAACCTGTCAACAGGTGCAGACGTCTGATTGGACGTTACAGAAAACACCTGAGTGCAGTGATTGCCTCAAAGTGTTGCTCAATAAAATTTTATTATGGAGCCCCATCATGCTTGTTTACCTGGTTTATTTTTTTGTGTGTTTATTTTTAATATTGCTGTGGAACCACAATTCAAAATCAATGTCATGATTTTCATAAACTTTTATTCATTATGACTTCTGTCAATTACAACTCATTTCACTGTCTGCTGATTTTTCTCTGTCTTCAGTGGGAGGGGATGTAGACTTTCGCACCCCACTGTAGCTCCAGAAAGTTGTTGCAAAGTATTAGATTTATTGGTAAAGGAGCACCTAAGAAAAGAAAGTCTCTCAGGAGAAATGATGGGCAGAAGTCTGCAATCAACAACAACAGTCTAGAAATTGGGAAAGAAATGGGACAACAATCGTCTCATAAATGGTCTGAGACCTTCCCATTGTTATTGAGGTTTTACACAGCGTTCCAACTAGGGGTGTAACGATTCGGTGAACAATTCGATTCATATAATTCATGGTTTCTGATTCGATTCATGGATGATATTGGTTCATTTAGAATGATACGATCCAATTCAATTCAGTGGCCGTGTCTCAAACCGCGCACTTGAGCACTTCAAACACTCTTTTTGAGTGTGCAGTGTTCATGCTGTCATTTAAGCAAAAATTCAGTGCACTGAAAGTACCAGGATGCCCTAATAATGGCCAAAAACAAAGTTCAAAACAAAGCGCACTACTCACACTAAATGGACACCATCTTACTGATGAAGTGGAAGACACGGGACTTCTGAACTGCTTTCAGAGCTGAATAATGGTGGTAAATGAAGCGGTGGCGACCCCTGCTGCAGCGAAGGCTGAATTGTACTGATTTAAGTCACGTTTATGAAATCATTAAGACACAATTACTAATGTATATTGTGGCATGCTACCAAGCTGTTCACTCCCTGATGACAGTTATGATCTGGTCATGCGTTTGAGGCTGCAGTTAGTAGTTAGAAACCAGAAATCGTGATATGAATTGAAACATTGTTTAACCGAATCGTCACACCCCTAGTTCCAACTTTTCTTTGGAACTGGACTTGTGATGTTGTTTAAGACTTATGGAGAAAAGATTAGTTCAATTTCATCAATTGCAAAAAAGTCCAAATATCCTACATTAGTTTGACCACATACTGTCCCTTCTCATAATTGTTTATACACAGTTTGTCATACAAAAACAACAAACAAGCAAATAAAATTCTTTAGACATATTTATTAGGAATACCACAAAAGTCCTGGGGCCTCATGTACAAAGAGTTGCGTTGATCTGCTACTGATCAAATCCTGAAAACGCCGTACGCACAAGTTTTCAGATGTATGAATCTGTGCGTACGCATGGATCCAAGTACTTTTCCTCTGTACATCCAAATCAATGTGGAATTGAGGGCACCTGTTGGAATACCTGACACCTCCCTGTCCACACCCCCAACATAAATACGTATTTAAATGAGATCTGCACCAGGATCAGAAAGGCAAAATATGAGAATGACAGAGAAGACCAAGAGTTTCACTGAGAGCAAACTTGAGGCTGCTTATTTAAATGGAAACGTCACAACTCCACCATCAGAGTATGCTGCAGCCTGCTGCTGCTGCTGACCGCCAAACCGGCCGAGTCCTCGCCCATGCCGACGATCCTGTATGCAGCATACAGGATCGTCAGCATCACCTTATACAGGAGGCGCTCTCACAATTGAAGTGAATTAAAGAAACCCTTACAGATCTTGCATTTAAGAAAGCACAGCAAGATTATTTTAATATAAACAGTCCAGCCACACTCCACAATCCCCCCGCCCCGCCCCCCCCAAATCCCTCTGCCTCCCAATGCATAAGCAAAGGTCTGACAAGCAGGTCCCTCAGGCAATCCTAGGGGTGCACCCCACATCAAGGATTGGTTGGCGTTTTCATTGAATATTTAGAGATTGGAATAATATTTTATCTTGATTAATGGTGGGTCTGTCTTGCATTTCAGAGTTCCATTACTTCATCCATAGCATTTTACCCTTTCAAAAAAAAATAGTGTAACAATTAGGGCTGGACGATAATTCAATATTGATATATATCGATCGATAGAGTGTTTTTTTCAATAGAAAAAAAAAGAGGGTCAATAAAAGTTCAATATAGAAACACAGTTTTCTGCTGTAGCCTATCGGGTAGCATGATACTACAGTCATTCCAAACCAATCACAAACGGCAGACCCAGGCAAAGGTCTGAATTGGAATTTAGTGATCGTGTGATCTTTATTATAAGGAGGTCATGCAGCAAAGTTTAAAGGGGAAGTTTGTTTTTTTTTTTTCAATCTGGACCTATTTTCTAGCATGAAATACATTAATTTACTCACCCAGACAGTTTTGGTGCAACTTGAATTCCTTCGGGAGATTTTTAGATCAGCTCCAGATCAGCGTATGTACAATATAAGGACGAATCAACACAAAAAAGCTGCTTCGAGCTCTCAGGGGGGGGTTCCGACTACTGTTTTGTAACAAAATATTGGTGAAATTAAGGAGTTTGATAAATATCGATATCGATCGATACAGATTTTTTTTTTAATCGATAATCTTTTTTTCTATATCGTCCAGCCCCTAAAAATAGTAACAATGCAACATTGGTAAGGGTTGCTTTGACAGATAAATCAGCGAATAAGTGAATTTATTCTTGAGCTCATGGTGGCGCATGACTCCAGCTGGGTATGTTGCGCCCCAAGCCCGACTTCAGCTCTGCGCACAAAGATTGTCCTCGGGAACCTAAAGCGGCTGATCAGCCAGATATAATCATCGGCCAGTAAAACCTCTCGGCTTCTGAATTCATAATCTCGCACCATCTGTAATGTCTTCTTACAGCTAAAGCGGCTGTGCTGCTGACAGGAGCGCTTATATGCAACTGCAGACACAGGTGCTAATTATTTATGAGGGTAGTTTGTTCATGTGTCTGGTCAAATCACTCAGTCTGGGGACTGGTTGATTTCACAGTTATTTGTTATAACAGTCTCCCCGCATCACTTCTAAGGGTCGCCAAAGGCTCCACAGATGCAGTATGGTGTCCACTAGACTTGTAGTTACTCAAGACTAAGACCACTTTTCTGGTCTTGGTCTTGTCATGGCCTCGGCAGTCTTTGGTCTCGGGTCTCTCGGTCTCGCAAAGTCTCAGACTGGCCGAGCGGCAGGTCCTGTTTTTTTTATATTTCATTATACACCCCTTCAAGTACCAAATAATAAAATTTCATTTTAATACTAAACAGCTGAACCCAGTTTGGTGCTTAGGTTCGACAACTCATTAAAAAATGGCAAAAAAAAAAAAAAAAAAAAAAAAGGGGGGGGGGGGGGGGGGTTGGTCTTAGTCTTGGTCTTGAGCTGAACCAGTCTTGGTCTCAGAATGTTTATGGTCTAGGAATGGTCTTGGTAGCGCCTTGGTCCCGGTTTAGGCCAGGGGTGTCCAGTTTCAGTTCTCGAGGGCCACAACCCTGCAGGTTCTCCATGTCTCCCTTCTCCAACACACACCTGACTCATATTCATAGGCTTTTAGATTCATTTAATTTGAGTCAGCTGTGCTGGTGCAAGGAGGCATGGAAAACCGTCAGGACAGCGGCCCTTGAGGACCGACTTTGGACAGGCGGTCTTGATTATAGGGTGTGTAGTTAGTATGGTGTCCACAGATGTTCATTCGCCAGCCATGAAGTTGATATAAAGCACCGCACATTTCCACTGTCATTTCATTCTTGATACTTCTCAACTTTGCCACGACAATTTTTGTATGCAACATTTTTGTGCACACGAACCCTTTGTGCATGAGGCCCCAGGTACTTTTCCAGCGACACTGTTAAAGCTCCAGTCCTAATTAGACCAACTGTTAAAAAAGTTTTGAATAAAATTTTTTTGTGTTTGGAAAAAATTGGTGGGGGGGAAAAAAAGGGGGGGGGGGGGAAAGGGAGGAAAGGAGAAAAGGGGGGGAGGGAGAGGAGAGGGTTAGGGGGAGGAAGAGGAGAAGAGAAGGAGGGGAGGGGGTGGGGGGGTTTAAGGTCACAGTAAATATTAAACCAACCAGTTTTTAAAATAGGTTATTTTCCAAAGTGGACTATCTACAGCAGTTAATGAGTGACGAACACACAGAGGAGACCAGTATCTTGCCGATGGACTAATCCACTTCTAGGAGAGGCCAGGGACTGAACAAGTGTTCCTTCTATTTAAGGATGGGCTCTATATACATATTCTTACCTGTAACTACCCAAACCTGCAAGTTTCCAAGTTTGAAAATACTGTAGTTTCAGGTTTCTGGGCTACAAGGTTTTTGCATCCCTTTGTCTCTCTAATGGCATTTAAGATCTGAAAAAACTTCTAAGATTACGGTAATGATGCAAAAAATATCTGTAATGAAAGACCATTACAATAAAGGGAATTTAGACTAACTGGAGCTATGTCATCATCCAACTGTGTGCTGATGTGAACATAAATATTTAGTCATTACCTGGAGGAAATCTGGTGTGGGATGTGTTTTGCTTTAAAGGTCTCATCTTTTCCTCAAAAGCCTGGGAAGAGAAGAAGAGAATTACCAGGTAAAGTTATGAAACTGGACGAAAGGAGTCAATTCCTCTCAGCAGGTGTGACAAGCACTTCACCTCACAGGTAAAAAAAAAAAAAAAAAAAATCATTTTATTTTTCAGTGTGATGATCAAAAAATGATGATCAAAGAATAACTGAAACTAAAATAACTGAATAATCTGAAACTTTGCAAAGTATTCAACATAAAAATCATAAATGTTTTTAAAATACCACCTTAAATGCATCTTTGTCCGATGGAAATATCACAAAGTAAACGTCCATCTTTGCTTGATGTTTCTTGCTGAAGTCGGCCACTGCATCCAACATTATCGAAGCGACTTCCCGTTTACCAAACCCGAGGTTTCCGGTGCCGATTGCCGGAAAAGCAATTGACTTGTGGCCTATTTCCAGCTGCCATAAACAGGCAGTCAACCACTGATGCCTGAAGAATCTGTAATGATGAGAAGTTATTTATTTTAAAAAATAATCCTTTCAAAAGCTGTTGCTAAAACTCTTCAGAAAATATGAAACTTAACTAGAGAAATAAATGAAAACATTATCTACAGCAATCTGTTAAAATGTTGACTTAAAACAAATATAACAACAACTGATCTCTTGTTTTAAATACTGTATATCAAACAAAACACTTTATTCTACCACTTTAAGGAATATAACACCCACAGAATGATGTGCGTTCATTTTCTACTCACCCTCATGCTGAGCAAGACTGTGGAGTACTTTTTTAATATCTCAAATGCAGCCAGAGATCTGGGGGTGGGGTCCATATCCGCCAACTTTGATATAATGGAGGTGACCGGAGCTTGAAACAAAAAGGTCCATAAAAGTCCTCAAAAACTTGGCAATCTTCCTCCATACTGCTCGTCCAATGTAATCCAAGTGTCCACAGTGGGTAGCGTCCAGAATTTACTCGAAGCGACATCATTTAGTATATTTTTATAGCCTAAACAGTGGAACATTGCACTTACCCGATGCGTGTCCATGTGAGTTCACACTACGGAAGCCGTGGTAGACCAAACCAGACAAGATCGCACACTTTCTCTCTTTCTTTTAAAACAATAGCATGCCCCTCTTGTGTTTGTATGCAGCTTGGTCACTCTTAGCATAATGTAAACAGCAAATTTCTTCTTCTACGCTTGCATTATTGGTAGAGTAGGCGCTGAACCACACAGCTTTCGTAGTGTTGTGAAGTTGCATGGACGCGCATCGGGGAAGTGCAACGTTGTACTGTTTAGGCTATAAAAATATACTAAATGATGTCATTTCGAGTAAATTTTTGGACGCTACCCACTCAGGACACTTGCGATTACACTGGACGAGTATGATGGAAGAATACTGACAAGTTTTTGTGGACTTTTATGGACCTTTTTGTCTCTGGCACCAGTGAACGCCATTATATGAATGTCAGCGGATAACAAAAACCTTCCTGGATCTCCGGCTGCATTTGAGATACTGAAAAAGTGCTTCAGAGTCTTGCTCAGCATGAGGGCGAGTAGAAAATGAAGGCAAATCTGTGGGTGTACTATTCCTTTAATTTACCTGACGTCCTCCTTTTTCGTGCTTTGAAGCGCAGAATGCATGATACACCTCTTTGCAGTTCAAGTTGTAAGATTGAGTGATTTTGATATGCCCTAATGAATGTGCGTTTTTTATTTCTGTTTGCATTTGATAGCCAGCTTTTTGATATATAGCATTGGAAATTTGACCCTCATTCAGGTTGCCACTTTGTGCTGCCGTGTTTACAATGACATCCACCTAGAAAAAAAAAAAAAAGTAATTATAAAGCAGATCTAACAAGTACACAACTACAAACTCACAACATGAAGGATTTTCTACATAAAAAATGTTTATGCCAGCATCAGTCGTGATTCTCACATGTTCATCTTCGATGTGTCCCTTCTTCAGTGTCACGTGGATGTTTCCAGTCTCGACAGTAATGGCTGAAGCTTGGGCCGCACCCCTGGTGTTGTGTGCTGTGGCCTGGCTGTACGACATGGGCTGCTGGGGGGCCAATATCTTCTGGCACGCCTGGTGGATTGCCCGCACCGTGGGCTCATCATTGTTCACAAGAAAGATCTCTTTCGGGAGATGTTTTTGGGAGAATTTTTCACAGCACTGCTTCACTGCCATCACTATGGTATCTGCACATTCTGTCAGAGGGTAGCGGAACAATCCAGAGCTTATGGCAGGAATGGCGACAGTCGCCAGACGGTGTTCTTTAACTCTGTGGAGAATTTCCCAAATCACCTTCTCTAACAGCGGTTCAGCTTGTTTTACATCATGACCTGTGGGATTCCACGGTAGCTCTGGACCTACAGCATGAATTATCTTCTTGCACCTCAACAACCCTCCATCTAAAATAATCGCGTCACCTGTTGTCAAGTTGCCATGCTTCCGGGTGTAAGCATCACTGTCTCTTTGGATTTGAGGGCCACCAGCAGCCGACAGAGCTCCAGCAAGGCCTCCACCGTGATGAAGAGCAGTGTTGGCAGCATTCACAACAGCATCCGCAGAGAAACAGGTGAGGTCACCCTTCCACACGGACACCTGCACGCCGGGCCCCACTATAGCAGCAAACCTTTTTTCTGGCTTAACCGCTGGTCCTGTGTGCTGGGCAAAGCTCGCCCCTCTCTCTAAGTCTACGCCATCGACAGATGCCACACATCCAAACTTCCAGAAAAAGATGTTGCTCAGAACTGATGCATGATTTTTTACAATGTCGAGTGATGATCCGGTAAGAGGAATGTTGAAAGCATTATCAGCCATGGTTTCCGCAGTAGACCTGTGGAAACAATACACATGATCAATGCAACGATTAAACAATGAACCAGGACAAAAAAGACCAAGAAGCAGCTCAGAAGGAGGCAGTGACTACACAGGATTTACCTCAGCACAGCAACCTACTAACAAGAACTGAGAGGTACCACAAAGGCAGGCTATGGACCACCCCGAAAACCTGACTGACTCCTCACACCCTCCCCCAAGAATAGACAATTAAATGTGAAAAAAAATATTCAGTGTAAACTAGGGATGGGCGATATGGACTAAAAAATGTATCACGATAACTTCAATTATTTATCACAGTCACGATAAGTGACGATAAAAACTATCGGCAAAATATTTTGTATTATAAATCTGTCACTAAATCTGTCTATTTAGTTTGAAAGCCCTACAAAATACTAGAAGCCACTAAACTGTATCAATTAAGTTCAAGTAGTGCACTTGTAATGCAAAACTGTAGTGACACCAATCAAACAAGTCTGAAACGATGCAAACAGCAATACTAACTTGGCTTATTAAAAAAACAAAAGTAGTGCAACTGCAAACACAACCTGACAAATTGTCATCTCACGATAAAAACGATAAATTCAAATTATTATTGTAGGGAATTTCTTTGACAATATATCACACACGATAAAATATCGCCCATCCCTAGTGTAAACTGACTTTTACCTGGATAAACCTCAGGTGCCAACGTGCAAGTGAATACAGCATGTAATGTACTTCTATAAGTTACTCTGCATCAACTCTACCATGGTGATACAGTTTTTTTTCGATTGCTAAAACACAAAAAGCAAAAAATAGGCACAATTTTTTTCAATCTTTACTTCTGCCCCCAATTGCTTGACTCAATTTGTTAGATTCCTTATCATATTAGAACTCTGACTTTCTTTCTTTACACTCTGAAGTCAATTTCACATCACCCTGTTGTCAAAACACAACATACAATTTTTCAGGTTTGCACACACTAATCACAAAATCTCACAGCATCAATCCACAACACATAAATATTCAAAGCTCTAAACTTCCTGGTCTAGCGAGCAATTTGCAATCAAGGACTGCAGAGTAAAAGGAGGATTGACCCTCTTGTTTGATGAGAAATGGAGAACAGCCCAGGTGTGTGAGTGTTCAACACCTTCCACCTTATTCCCCCTTCCTAAATCCCATTGACGAGTTCTTCTCTGCCTGAAAGTGGGAGGTGTGTGAAAGGAACCCACAGAGCCAGGTCCCACTGCTTCAAGCCATTAAGGAGGCTTGTGGAGCATTTTAAAAATAAAAGGTTTTGTCTGAAAATTTGTGTGATGTTTTATGTTTGTCTATGAGAAAAGTAGGCATTCCCTTACCAAAAAGTAGTATATGCAAGTAGGCTTTAAGTATACTCATTTTAAACTTTAAATAAGACAGTATATTTTAAGTTTACTGTTTATGTACTTATCAGAAAAATATTTAAAGTGCACTTAGCATTTACTCATAAACATACTAGAAGTTTAAGTATATTTAGCCTACACTTATATTTAATGTTTTGAATGATATGCTTTAATAGTAATACATTCATAGTACATTTTTACACATACATTCTTTGTGGCGTACTGCAAGATGTATGTTTGATGGCATGTTTTTAAATCCTTTCATGTAAGATTTAGGGGCTAGCTCGCTCACACTTTGAAAACCCCCGGTTCATATCATATATATTACTTTTAGTCTACTTAAAAGTGTGCTTTATTATACTTAAAAGTGTAATTTCTAAAAGGAAAAGTAAGCTTGAAGTTTTAGTGTGAGTAAACTAACAGTATACTGAAAGATTACTTTCAGTATACTTGAAAATGTACTTTTAAATACTTAAAGTGGGCCAATTTAGTCCCAAGAAGTATACTTGTTCGTATACTGACAGTACATTGGTATCGGTGTACTTGGTAAATAAAAGTACACTTGGGGATATACTTTACTATACTTGAGCATACTTCATGACATGTACTTAAGGAACACTTCTTTTTGGTAAGGGATTTAGTGTGCTCCATTTCTATAATCGTGTTTTCCAGTTTTGCTCTTCAGTGTTCAGCCAAAAGCAGTTGTGTTTATTTAGTGAATGGTATTTTGAGTGTCATGTGACAATATGAATATGTTTAACAAATGAAAACACAAGTTCCATTTTGTGAACATGTTAAGAGATTTGATGGCAGAGTTGTTTTGCAAAGGGATGTCAGGATTTAGCAATTTGTGTGTGATGTTTGGAGTTTTGTGTGTGCGTTTTCTAAGAAAATGTATAGTTTTGGAAAATCGTGTTTTGGCAATCAATAAAACTGAATCATAATGAAACATTCATACAGCATCATCTCACCGTCTTTCAATGCAGATGAAAATTTTTGTCTGTCTAAACTTTTTGCATTCCATGAAGAGGATGTAGACTTAAAACCACCAGATGTTGTGACTACACTAAAACACCGTTAAACAACCAACGATGCTGAAGAAACACTTAAAAACTGTTTGTTACCTTTTTACCAATTTTTGCTTTCCATCTTACATTTAATAAATAGTTCAGTTTTAACTTTTTAATATTTTCTAAAAACATCTAGATCTTTTTAATAAGGTCTCATTTACATGAAGTACCTTTTTTTCAGTCTGTTCTTCTGCCTGAACCCCTATTAAAATTGTTGGAGACCCCCCAACTGGATATGGCCAGGGCTTAAAAGCTCTCCACCTACAAGTGTTATTTACGGTTGTCCTGAAATTTATTTATACCCTCAAATTAAAGAAGAAAAAAATCATCTGTCAGTGAAATAAGTTGAAATTGGCAAAAGTAATAATAAATAAAAATTCTATGAAACTCATGAGATCGTTTTTTTTTTATTGTGGTTTGAAAGAAATATAAAAAACAAACACACAAAACATAAAACAAGAAATCAAGAATGATGGGGCTCCAAAGCTTAAATTTTTTTTGAGCAACAACTGAGGCAATCATTGCAATCAGGTGTTTTCTGTAATGTTCAAAAAGACTTCTACACCTGTTGACAGGTATGTTGGTCCACTGTTCATGGGAAAGGTCCACTTATGTGTCTGGGACTGTTTTTTTATTAATAATAATAACAATAATAATAATAATAATAATAATAATATAATTTCCAACCACAATTCAAAAGCAATATTTTATTTAACTAAATTATGATTTTGGAAATTTTTATTTATTATTAGTTTCTTTACTTTCTTGTTATTTGAATTACAATTGTGAATTTAGCCTCTTTTTTAATTGGAGGGTATGAATAATTTTGGGGACAACTGTATGTGATAAAGGTGTTGTTTCACTGTCAGCCCAGCAGAGGGCGACAGAGACGCAGTTAAATTAAAAGAGAATGTCCCTTAAATTACTTAAATCGTTTCAAAACAACAAACTGCATTTACAATGTCCTTTAAACGTAAATTAATTCTGTAACAATGCAGTTTACCTTTTTCTTTGTTTGCTTATATGAAATAAGTAAATTCTTGAGTTCGGTAAATCATCAATTTGCACGCATACACCTGTTTATAAGTATATTTGCTTGCAGTTCAGTCGTTATTTGTGCACTAAAATTAACATTTTCCTGCACCAGTCAGGAAAGTTACTTAAGTTGAAGGAATTACAGACGTCTAAAAAGTGTAGTTTTGTTTTGTGCGCCATTTTTTTTTTCTTATCTCGGTTATCACAATCACGTATGCGCACGAAACAACGAAAGACGTCGCTGTGTGCTAAAATTAAGAGACGGAACACATTTAATATGTCAATTTAGCCCTATTTCAGATATAGAAACTCCATTCTAAACCCTGAAAAGATTACTTTCGATTTATGAAACTTAAAAGAAACGACACACTTACCAGCTCGAGTCTGGAAAGTACCGAGTGGGAAACAGAAAGTAAGAGTAAAACTAGCGGGGTGCGGCCTGAATGCTGCTTGGCAAGTTAATGTTTGTTTTATATAACTCATGAAATCACGGTCTGTTTTCGCCTACGAACCATTCAGCGTCAACATATCCGGGGATTGAACGCCCTTCACGAGTCTCCCCCGTCTTTTCCTGGAAACTAAAGTGAAAGTAAACTCAGCCAGAGTGGACGCAGACACCATGGCTGACGCATACGCATATCCTCTGCTCGTCCAGCTCGAAGAAAACAAAATCCCAAAACTGAAAAATAAGTTGGTGAAATACTTTCAAAGCAAGAAATCTAACGGAGGGGACTGTGAAGTGGAATACCAGGATGGCAGCGGGACAGCGGTGCTGCGCTTCCGCAAAGAGGAGGGTGAGTATGGATGCAGAAACCACTTTTAAAGACAAAGTTTTCGCTGTTGGAGGGCTCTCATTCCTATATTTTCTCTCGCAGATCAGAAAAATGTTTTGGCGAAAGAGACGCATCAGATCAGTTTGGATAAAGGCCTGTTGAAGATGAAAGTTCGTCTTCTCACACAAGAAAAGGCGACAGATGTAAGCACAACAACCTAATGGTGGAAATCTGCTTATCTAATATCAAATCTGTAGAAACATTTAACTTTTTCTTCTTGAGGCGTTTTCTAACTCAGTTCCTGTAGTGTCTTACATTATGGTGTAGCTTGTATTGCATAACTGACCCACAGTTGCTATCTTGCGTTTCCTGTATTTATTGTATGTGCAAATCTGACTATGCTGTTTTTATATAATTGCGATTTACTGTCACGCATATGTTTTCCATAAGGTATACAGTGGGTGTAAAAAGTAAATGCTCGTGGAAACGAGCCATGTTTTTGCTCATGTTAGAAAGTGAAACTAAATAATCTCAAAACTTTCCCCACCCTGTGACTGATTCATCTAACATACAAGTCTGTGACAGGGTTCTTGCAGGGTCTTAAAAAGTCTAAAAATGTCTCTAAACCTTAAATTTAAGGCCTTAAAAGGTCTTAAAAACAGCCAGTTCTCCATCCATGGTCTTAATTTTGACTTTGACTGGTCATAATTTTTTACTTTTATTCATCCCCAGAAGCACAGGCCACATAGTATGCTGAAAAAAACTTAGCAATCAGAAGTTGTGTCCATCTTTCTACTAAAAACAACTACTTGTTTTTTACGGTTTAAAGTTTTCTCTCTCCTGCCAGAACCCTGCTGTAAGGAGGGGGGAAAACATGCTGTAATATGTTTGCTGATTAAGCCCACCCTTTAACGCTTTGTTAAAGCACCTTTAGATATAAAAATAGTAATAACTTTTCTTTGGCAGAAGTCTATCTGCACAAAATGTCTTGATATGATTATATTTGCTTTTTTCCTAGCTAACATGGTTGAATTCTGTTGGATGGGAGGATGGCTCTGCACAGCCCTCTGCAGGTCAACCCACAGACTTTCTGTGCTTTCATGAGAGAGAAAGTCATATATCAGGGTGTGCTCACTTGTGCAGCCAGCTCCTTTTTAATAATTAAAACTATTTGTTTTCTTATCTAAAGAATTACAGAAGTTATAGATCACATTTAAGGTGCAAACACATATGAAATGATTCATCGTCTCATTTTTAAGATGACAAAAAGCTGACATCATAACATGAGTTTGTGTACACTTTTTACACTATATTTACTGTATGCCATCAATCCACTTACCTTGGATTTACTCATCGCATGCTTGGAAATAAATGTGACATGAACCTTTTTTATAGGGCAAGTGAAATCTGCTTTCATGTAATATCTGAAAGATTAACTTTGTTTTCTTTTATCACAAAACATCAAAATTAGTCCTTGTTTCCTGGGGACCAGTTCACCTTCTCAGCACCAAAACTCTGGATGCTTCTGTGCAAACCCAGAGAGTCTGTTGAGTTAATGACTGCACTGTTCGCATCTTTCCTGGAAGTCATGTGACTCATCGTAAATCTGTGGCATGCAGCCATCTGCCGTTTCTGCTCTCCTGCTTTCTTGATGTGTGGATATAAAACCTGGAGACGATCACATGTCATTTTTGCTTTTCAAACCAGCTGATGTACTATTTAGGTCAGCGAATGAAATGACTGAACACATAAAGATGTAAAAAAATTAATTGTTTTATTCATTCCATCCAGAAAACTCCCATTGATGAAGCTGGCAAAGAAAAAAAGAAGTGTAAGTACAGAATGAAACAAATACACCTGCAGTGGTGTAAAATGTCCTTTTTGTGCTCAAGACTTTGCATCACATCACGATAAATTGTTCCTTAGAATTACAAATATATCACAGAAATAAATGCTTTTATCCCCCCTTAACTTTACTATTACTTTTCTGTGAAGTATTTGGCTGTAAAGAGGAAATATGGCCTCTTTTTAAAAAAAAAGGTGCATCTGCAGGCATTTTAGTTTCACTTCTGCTTCTTTCCACATTCACCGGTCATGGTGCTGCTTGGCTGTTATTAGTGAATGTGACCAGCTGTGAACATGACACTGCAGAATATAGGTTTACTCTCTAACTATAAGTTACAATTTTCCTCTTCATTAATGATGTGATTTTAGTTTTATTTTCATTTTATATTTTTCTTTATTGTCTACAAATAGAAACTTTTATTTCAGTTTTCAAGTCCTTTATGTGAAAATTTTCAAGCTCAGTATAGATAAGAACTAAATAAGAAAATATTTTCTTATTTAGATTGATTATTTTCATATTTTAGTTGCTTTTTGAGATTTTTGTGTCAAAAGTTTGGGATCACTTTCCCATGATCTATTAAGGGTGTAAATCATTGGTTTGATCACAATACGATATTTTATCGATACAATGGATACTCAATTCGATGCCTGCCGATATCTCAAATTCAGTCACGAAACGATTTTGATTCGGATTCACCGATCGATATAAAACAATATTACTCGTAATAAACCAGGTTATTGTTTCTTAGCATCTGTAAGCTTTGCAGTATGATCTCCCTGTATCACATCTATCCACTGCACAACTATAAACATTTATTTTGTAGGGCTGGGAAAAAAATATTGATACAGTGAAATATCGCCATATTTTCATATGCAGATTTCATATTGATATTCAAAAACGAAATACTGATCAAGTTTACCAACAAAATCTCACGAGATTTCGTCGTTCTGTTACGAAATAGAAATAGATCGATACCGCATTTTTAAATATCGATATATCAGCATGTGAAAATATCGCAATTTTTCAGTGTATTCATATTTTTTCCCAGCCCTGGTATTTTGTTGTGAAAATTTTGTCTTAGGACCTCCAAAATGAAAACATTTTCATATTAAAAGTGGGATTAATCATGATCGATTTTTGGTCGATATTGGGTGTTTGAACCGATTTATGATTGTTAGAGATCGATGTGTTATCACACTCCTAAAATCTATATGTCATAATCAAACTTGTGATTTACACCCCTGCCAACCATTATGCAAAACTAATAATCTGGCCTGAACTTATTAAAATCCCAAATTTTATTTCAGATTGACCTTTCCTTTCTAGATTCTCTGTCTTTGTAAAACATGTTGACTCGTTTAGCTTTCACGCTTCATCCACAGCAGGCGTGACAGTGACCAGCAAACAACCAGACCCTGATGAACACGATGCTGCAGATTCAGTCCAGACCGAGGCAAAAGTCGGAGATGATGATGATCCAGCTGAAGAGCAGTCTTCCACCTCAGCTGTGTTAGAGAATATTCCAGACTCCGTAAACCAGGAGTTCTTGGAGATGCTGGTGGAAAACGTTTTGAAGGGTCAGGACTTCATGTTGGAAGTCATCCCTCACATCTCCTCTGCTGTTGTGACTTTCCAGAGTGGAAAAGGTACCCGTCTAATGTCTCTGTGTGTGTCTGTATTAGAGCCCGACCGATGTGGGAGTTTTGGGGCAGATATATTGGGGGCTTTAAAAAAAAAAAAACTATATCCGATATATAAGCTGATATCCAATACTGACTGATATAACTGATATCAGCCAGTATCTAATATATGCAGCGGTATATGTAAAATAAGAACATAGGATATACAGTACGGGCCGGACATTTAGACACAATCCCATTAAAGCCGGCAAAAATCAGCTGTCAGTAAAAGATAATAGATAGATAGATAGACGGCTTCTCTACCTGTCTTTCCTCTATTTTGATCCCTGGATATATTTCTAAGCTTCTACTAGCTTGTTGATGCTACTTTGCTGCGTTGGTAGCAGCAGCTCGTCTCCCTCTGCTCAAAGCAAAGTCCTATATCTTCTGAAACGGGACGTTTTACCCGCGATTTGCGGGTAAATATGCCGAGGATTCCGAAAAGCATTTATTGAGTTAAAAAAAAAGTTACTGAGTTCTCCTTTAAAAAAAACTTTTGAATTTTTGACAAAATCATGACATTTATTTTGAATTGTGGTTCAACAGAAATGTAAAAAACAAAACAAGAAAACTGCTGCCCCTGAACTAAAAGTTTATTGAGCAACACTTTGAGGCAACAACTGCACTCAAGTATTTTCTGTAACGTCCAATCAGACGTTTGCACCTGCTGACAGGTATGTTGGTCCACTGTTCATGAACAAGATGCTCTGAAAGTTTTTTTTTTTTGTTTTTTTTTTTGTTTAAAAAAAAAACCAATTCAAAATCAATCTTTTATTTTACTAAATTCTAATTTAGTAAAATTTTATTTATTACTTTTTTCAGTTTAATGTTATTTGAATTACTATTGTGAATTTAGACTTTTCTTTAATGTGTGTGTCTAAACTTTCGGCCTGTAGTGTATATTGTCTATGAATGTCTATGAACTTAAATTTTTATAATACGCCAATTATGTCTCCACACCTCACTCTTCTTCTCTGCCTGGGAAATATACATTTCATGTGTTTTAGTAATTAGCATAGACCTCAGGGATCGCCGAATCTGGACCTCCGTGGCCAGCGTCTGGACGGGCCACATTCATCCAATATCCGATCCAGCTAATTTGTCAGTATCGGAACCAATATCTAATCCGGATATCGGATCGGTGCATCTCTAGCTGTGAGGGGAGGAGGAGGAGTGGCAGAACTGCACTCAGGAAGGGAGGGGGGAAGAGTACCAATCAACATCGGCCACATTTTGGCCGATTTGGGCCACATTTTGGCTGATGTTGATTAACGGGCCATATGCCAAAATCTTCCCGATATAATGGCCCACTGATCTATCGGTCGGGTTCTAGTCTGTATGATAATTACAACAATTAAACTCAGGCTTTAGGGGTTTTTTTTGTTGTCACTTAAATTCTTTCCATTTCTACGATTTCACAGCAAATGCTGAGTTCATAGCAAAATGCCCAGAAAACCGGATGTTTGTGAAAAAGAACTTATCAATCCGGCCACTTGAAGTCACAAATCAAGTCCTGGTTGATGACATAAAACATTTTGATGACGACATGCTGCATCTCTACTTTGAGAAAGAGGGTGCAGAAGTGAAAGATGTCACTCTCAATGAAGCTGAGCAGACTGCAGTTATTACTTTTGAAGACCATCAAGGTATTTCGGCTGTACTACATGTTGCATATTTGAGCCTAACTCATTGCTTCCTTTGAATTGTTGACTTTGACAGTTTTTTCTTTTTCTAATTACTTTTTCATGTAGCTTTAAAGAAAATCATCAAGAAGAAGCATACCATCAAACAGGAAGAAATTAGAGTCTATCCATTTTACCAATGTTTGGGAGTAGCCCTTTATGGCAAAGACAAGCCTTCACCAAAACTCCCTCCTGCTGTTTCTGAACCCATCGATGGTGCTATTTGGATGTACCTGTCCAAAAACCAAGCAGCAGCGGAGAGCTTTCGGAGCAACTTGACAAAACATTACTGCAACGTGAACTTTGACCAGTCTACTGTGTGCCTGAGCCCTGTTGCTTCATTACTGAAGCAAAAGGATGCCAAAACCATCATCAAAGACTGGGGGGATACCGTCAAGTCAGCCTTTGCCCAGTCTTTGTCCAAATTCAAATCCCTGAAGTTCAAACCAGAGTCAGACCAGTGGCAGGAGTCTGAGGAGAAGATCAGACAGGCTTTAGTGAATGAGCAGGTGGTTGTAGTCGCTGATAAAGCCAACGGTGTCTTATCAGTGGCTGGCCCCATGAAAGATGTCAACAGACTAGAGAGCCAGCTTTCTGAAGTCATGAGCAAGATTGAGCAAAAGGCAAAAAGAGTGAAATTAAGCAAAACCCAAGAGATCAGTGCATCACCATCGATGTTCCACATCCTGTTTCAAGATGGTCTTCAGGACAAGATGCAACAAGCGTGCCCAGAGCTTCAGATGTCGTATGATAAAAAGAATTTGGCCATAAAATTAACTGGATTTGTGGATGAGATTATTGCAGCAAGCAAAGTCATAAATGATGCAATGTTTGCATTGAAGAGACAGAATCTAGAAGTAGATGGCTTTGTGTTGGACTTGTTGAAGGGTAAACAGCAGGATGAGCTCACAGATGCTCTCCTCACTTCTAAAGGCATCAATGCAGCGATAGAGGTCAGTGCACAGAGGGTGCAGCTTGCTGCTGTATCTGACAAAGACCTAAATGATGCCCAAGACCATCTAAAGCAGCTGCTGTTATCTCAGTCCATTGATGTTGAAGACAGTGGTGTCCTGGATAAGCCAGAGTGGAAACACTTGGTCAGTCAGTTGGAGAACGCCAACACTGATTCATGCATGAAAACTCAAATCCGTGCCTCTCCTCAACAAGTTGTGGTATGTGGGCTCAAGGATGTGGTCATTCAAGTTGGCGATAAACTTAATGACTTCTTAACTCAGAACGCTCATATTGAAGTAGCTGTTGCTGTACAAGCAAACGTCATCATCGAATACCTTAAAATTCTCAACCCGTCTTTGTTGAAGCAACTAGAAGACAAAGTGACGGTGTCTTTCAGAAAAGAAGCCATCCTCCTAAGTGGCTCGAGATCTGTTGTGGAAGATTGCAAGACAGTGGTTGAAGACTTGGCCTCTTCTTTGATCTTTGATACTTTAAAAGTCGCCAAACCTGGAGTGAAGAAGTTCTTCCAACTTAAAGAGAAAATGTATTTGAACTCACTAAAGAGCGAAACTGGTTGCCTGGTCCAACTGGTTGATTATGTAGATGGAAAACAAGATGACTTGGACTTTGGATTGGTTCCAAAACCCAAGTATCAAGTTCAGACCTCTGCTGGAGTGGAAATAGCAGTTTGCAAGGGGGATATGTGCAGTTATCCAGTGCATGCAGTTGTCAATACTGCTCTTCCAGACTTGAAACTTCATTCAGGTCTTGCAGGAGCACTTTTGAGAGCCGCTGGCCCTCAGTTGCAAGATGAATGCGACAAAATAATCTCGTTAAGAGGAAATCTTAATCCGGGAGACTGTGGAATAACTGGTGCTGGCGGTCAGCTTTCTTGTAATTATGTCATCCATGCGGTTGGACCAGTGTTTGATCAAGCTAAACCCCAAAAGGCTCAAGCTAAGCTGAAACGAGCTGTTAAAGGGAGCTTACAACTTGCTGAAAAACATGGCTGCGACTCTGTGGCTCTTCCTGCTATCAGTAGAAACCAAGGGTTTTCCCTCAGTTTCTGCACTACCACCATCGTCCAAGCAGTGAAGGAATACTGTGATGAAGAGTGCGAAGATACCTTGAAGATGATCCATTTGGTGGACAGTGATGATAGTGTTGTTGCGGCCATGGAGGCTGCTGTCAGACAGGCGTTTGGAAATCAGGGGATTAGTCATTCCCAACAGGCTCCTCCTCCCAAAGCTGCAAAGTCTCCGCTGGTGAAGCACGCTGCATCTGACCCCAGCTTGTGCCGCATCCAGACCAAAGAAGGCTTGGACATAGTCCTTAAAAAAGGAAATATTGAGGCTGCTAAGGTAATTTGCCTTTCTTTTTTTTTTTTTTTTTTTTTTTTTTGTAATGTCACAGATGGGTCTTGATGGTCTTCGGGAACTGAAAATGTATAACTTATGTTCACCCCATCCCTGATCTTGTATAGATTTAAAAACCTAGATGGTTCTCTGTCCACAGATAACTTATTGCTTGTTTATTTTTGTCTCCAAAATTAATTTTAACTAATTTGATTTTTAACTGGCTTCCATGAAACTTTCTTTGTTAAAACCTAAACATGAATCATTTTGGAATAAAATTCTAATACTGTGGGTAGATATGTTTGACTAACTGAAGAGCCACTGTTTTGTTGCATTAGATCTATTAACAATTTTAATTTAGTAATTCAGCCACTAAGCACCCTTAAATAGAGTTCTGTGCCACTTTGTTGCTTGATAATGTGTTTTATTGGTTAATTGAACATTAATAATCTGTCACCTCATCTGAACACACCAAGACAGATATGATAAGGCCACTTCAAGCAGCAGGACTGGTTACAGTTTACAGTGTCACCATCATTATTTGTCTTAGGTGGTTGCTGGTGTACAGAAGTGGTTTAAATGTGGTGGTGACTAGCTAGCATAAGTTGTTATCTATAAAGTCAACTATAGACTCCATCCTTTAACACTAAAATGACCAAAGACATACTTTTATAACTCTGATAACTTTTCAATTACCCCCAAAATATACAGTGAAATTCCACATCTGATTACAGTCCACTAACATATTTTTAGACGGACGTGGTGGTGAACACCATCTCTGAGGACCTGGCTCTGAATAAAGGGGCAGTTTCCAACGCCATCTTGGCCGCTGCTGGATCCAAGCTTCAACAGCTGGTAGACAAACAGAACGCTGCTGGAGCACCTGGTGAGGTCATTGTCACTGATGGCTGCAAGCTAAAGAGCAAACAAGTATTTCATGTTATTGCCCCAAGTTGGGACAACAGCCAAGGGACAGCTGAAAAGGTAAAACCTCATGTCATTTTTAGCATGTGCTGCATGACATTTTCTGTAAAATATACTATACTAGCATTTTATTATAGTACTTAAAGACCCACAACGTAACTTTTCAACCTTAAAAATCTGCGTTTCGGACTCATTTTGATGGCACACCAACATTCAATATGTGCATTTTCGAGCCTTCACTGCCCAGTGGCGTCTTGAGGTTCAGAAACTGCACTATGTACCTTTTTCATCCGGGGCACGGCAGTGAAGTTGCAGCCGACTATTGGCTGTGCACCGCGTCACTTACTGGCAATGGATATGAACCAGATATGAACACAGAGGGTGTTTTTTTTTTGTTTTTTTTTTTGGCCATACTGACTGTGACCTTGGCTATGCTACGTCAGCAAACATTTCATCAGACGCTAACATAGGCTTCCGTGTCGCCACCTAACACAAAAAGTACTGCAATGCCAGAATAACATGACTCACAATGAGTAGATGACTCAAGGTTTTATGTGATTGTCCGAAGTGTTAACGAGCATAATGGATACATGAGAGTGGATACATGAATGACTGAACACTTGTTGACAACAACAGAGTGCATAGGACTTTGTGTCACTGACGGAAACTCACCGGTGAGAGAAGAAATGTCACTACAGTGAGTCCATAGGGCAATTTTTCAAGTCATGTGGATTAATTATTCCATTAAACAGAATGCCGATCACGCACGCCACAGCATGAGCAGCAGCAGTTAGGCAAACACGCTGACAGCGGTTTGGGCCATTTAACAGCTACGCCTGTCTACCACCAGATAGAGGTTGATGGAGGTAACAGCTACGCCTGTAAAGCATACCAGGAAGTGGCTCTAAGTGACCTGGGTTACAAACGTGTATCATGTCTGATTCGGCAAAGAAAAGACTAAAAGGAAAAGATAAGACTATCTTTTACTGGCTGGAGTGAATCACAGTACAGGTACGATGCATGATGGGTGCCATTGCCTGTGTAGCCATCGATAGGGGGGGTCACTGAGAAAATTGCTAAAAGTTGCATTGTGGGTCTTTAACATATGTTTGTTCACGGTAGAGTTGCGTAGGTTGTAGTGTTTACTAGGTTTTACTAATATATTTATACTTTGTCTTCAAGACCTTGCGTGGGATCTTCCATGATTGCCTGGGCTTGGCAGAGGACACTCGTGTTACCTCCATGTCCTTCCCTGCAGTTGGAACCGGAAACCTGGGTTTTCCAAAAGACCTTGTGGCCTCTTTGATGTTGGATGAAATCTTAAAGTTCAGCAGCAATAAACAACCCAAGCACATGAAGAAGGTTGTGATTGTTCTTTACCCTGGCGATGCGCCGACTATCCAGGTAAGAAAAATGTTTTCACATTCAGAGCTCTAAAGCAGCCATTCTGCAGGGACATGAGCTGCAACAGCTTACTACAAATGTAAAAATTACAAAGAGACAGCATCGAGCATGTTCTCACCACCAGACAGAGGTTGATGGAGGTAATTTTGGCCTGTTTTTTTAGTGTCTGTGATGCCATCAGAGACACTGCAATGTGTCGCATCCTGGCATTCCACAGCACTACAAACATGTCTGTTGTCAATGGAAACTTCAGAAAGCTGGATAGAGCAGAAATAAACCAATCAGAGAATTCTTACCTTTCGTTTGAAGAGATTCAGGGGGCAAGTCCAGAAAGGAGGCTTGACAAACGCTGTGATAAAGGATGAAGGATAGTCCTATCCCTAACTTAAATATCCCTAAATTTCGCATGTTACCATGAGGGTAGTGGTGTCCCAATTCCTCTTTGCATATAGGGGTAGCGGACATAACGAGGGGTCGAGGGTTTGAATCTAGCCCTTCAGAGCGAGGGATCTCAGATGCTGACTTGCCAAGGAAGTGCCAGAGAAAATTCCCCAGAAAGCTTTATATCATCATTTGCATACTGAATCAAACAACAACAGCAACCCCCGAAGAGCGAGAGGACTCTGAGAAGAAAACTCACAAATACACTTATGTACAGATGAAACACTTGTTCATAACGTTAGCAAGACTAGCAACGCTAGCTAGGCTAAAATACTGATGAAAAGCTTGCGAAGGCTCAGTTCACAATAGAGTGAATACAGTCGTCATGGCGACTTCTTCTCCATGGGGTTGTTTTGTTTGTTAATCAACCAAAGCATGATTAATAATGAAAAAAAAGAAAAACATTTAAACTGTTAAAGCAACCCTTACCTATCTTGCATTTCAGAAAGCACAGCAAGATTATTTGAATATAAAGAGTCCAGCTTCATTCCTAAGACACACCTCCCCCATTCCCTCTGCCCCCCAATGCAGAAGCAAAGGTCTGACAAGCAGGTCACTCAACCATCCCTAGGGGTGCACCCCACTTCAAGGATTGGTTGGAGTTTTCATTGAATCTTTATAGATTGGAATAATATTTTGTTTTGATTGTTGGTGAGTCTGTCTTGTATTTCAGAGTTCCATTACCTCATCATAGCAGTTTACCCTATTAAAAAAATAGTGTGACAATGCAACATTGGTAAGGGTTGCTTTTACTCCATGTTGCTGCTTGGTGTGTTGATATGGTGACATGTATGTGCAAATGTCACTACGCAGTCGCTTACTGTACGTGCCTGAAAGTAAATGCAGCAAATGGTGTCCCAATTCCAAGGGAAGATTACAAAGCCCGACCCCTGTGGCTTCAATTCAAAGGTGTAGTGGTAGCGAGTAAGGGCTAGTGGTTGTAAGCAGGGGGAACATTGGAAGTGGGCCAAAATCTGAGTTCCAGCTTGCTAAATCCTGGGATGTCTTATCCCGCTCTGTTGGTTCCACCACTCTGACTATGAATCAGCTTTCACCAACAAGTTTGGTTAAGTCAGGAGAATGAGAGGCATTACCGATTAAGCTCCGAAATCGCGTTCAAAATGACAAAATTTGAAGTGCAGGTGAAATTACAAGTCCTCCTTGAAGCCTTTTGAGGAGCAGAAAATTATAATACTGTATAAAAAAAAGCAACATGTCTGCATCCCACACCGCCTGCTGCAATGCTTGGTGGAGGATTGCCAGCAAAGTCAATATATAAGGGGATGTAAAACACAACTGTACAACTTGTTAGTTTATTTTTTGGGGGGGTTGTTTTTTTCATGGAATAATTGTGTTGAATTTCCACAGCATAATAACACTAAAAGTACCAGTAACGCATATTTAAAACTATTCCTTTTGTCATTAACTTAGAAATTAGGGACCTTTTTTTCCATGTAATTTCCTACAAATATCTACAAATTTCATTCATTCATTTAATCTTTAGAAGGTCTGATAGAAGGAAATGTATCAATCCTCTCTTTGCAAGTTTTTTTTAAATTTCAAAACCTAAAAGTAGGCATAAAACTGATTCCTTTAAAATGACAAAAAAAATTTCTATAGTACACCTTAGTCTTTATCAAAAATAATAAGTTGGTTTTTTTCAAAAGGCCATAGAATGGAACATTTGCGGCTCCAAGCGACTTTTATTTAGCTGGGTTGAGGTGAAAAATGGCTCTTTGGGTTGTACAGGTTGCAGACCCCTGCTGGGGTGAGGAGATGAGGGAGGGTACCCTCGGTCTCCTAGGAGATACCCATCAGATTCACCTGTAATTGTGATCAAGTGAGTTTACGTACACATTCAAAAGATTCATCAGATAAAGGAGCAACTCTTCATGGGAACTTTATCACTCCGGCTCATCTGGATTGGACAGATGTCGAGATGTGGTCTAATAATCCTTCTGCGGGGAATGGCACGTAAAATATATGCCTCTACATCTATGGGACCTTTTTCAAATGGAAATGCCTGACGAGGGAAAGCCGCTGCTTTAAGAAAGAAAACCAGATAAGTTGGCATAGCCTGGAACAAAACCAGCCCCCTACAGGTCATGTTCCCAGCATGTGTTTCTGTATGAACCTTTTTGGAACAGAAAACCAAGGGTTACCGTTTTATCTGGGTTAATGTAGCCAGCTAAGCCAGGAAACCTGCTTCTTGGAACACCCCCCAGATGTTCCATAAACACAACATGATGCTGTCAGGTCTGGTGCAACCGATCTGTAACACATGCTTTGGTTTAAAATTCGTGTTTTTCATATCTGTCACATTTTGTCCCCAGGAATTCAGTGATGAATTTATGAAGCGGTTCTCCAGCGCTTCAGGTGCTCCATCAGCCACCTCTTCCTCAAAAGGTACAGGTAGGTAACACTGTTTTATATTTACTTGCACTTGTTTCTGTCAGGACTCAGTTAATAAACCTGTTGAGCAGTTAAAGAAGCCAATTTTTCAGTTTGAAATATCTTGTATGTTTATTGCATTTTTTTTTTTTTTAAGTTTTGAGTTAAAAAATTGTAAGCAAGTTTCACAACCACAGATATTATTTGTTCATGTCCTTTGTCTGCAGGACCTTTCTCTCAGGTTGTCTCCAGCTCAGGATTATGTGAGGCCAAAATGGGAACCGTGACGGTGCAGGTCGTAACAGGAGACATAACCCAGGAGACTACTGACGTCATTGTCAACTCTTCAAATGAGCAATTTACCCTCAAAACAGGTAAATGATCACAAAACAGAAAACCCCTGGATTGTAACAGTACATATGATCAAGCTTTGCTCAGGCTTTAGTTGTGTTTATTCATTCAAACAAGCTTACTGTATAATGGATGATTAATCACTGATGAAGTATCAATGAAATCCTTTAATCACTGTTGACTTTTTTAAATCATGAATATTTAATCCATACTATCATGACATCCAGTTTCTGTTTGGATAATAATGTTTGGATTTCCCCCTCCCCAGGAGTCTCTAAGGCTATTCTGGATGCAGCTGGTCAAGCTGTTGAAGATACATGCCGAACTCTTGGTACGAAAGCACTTCATGACTCTCCAATCCAAAGATCCAACTATGGTGTAACAGTATTCCCCTTTGTGATGCCAAGATGATAATTACTCTGCAGTTCTTGCTTGAAATTGCTCAAAACAGGAGTTCAAAGGCAGTCCTACATGTATCCTCTGTCTTCACCTTTAGGTTGTGAACCCAACTCAGGCATGATCATGACTCAACCGGGTAACTTAAAGTGTAAGAAGATCCTCCACCTGATTGGAAAAACTGACCCTGTAAAGATCAACAGGGTTGTGAAGGATGCGCTCCAAATGTGTATCGATAACAAATACACTTCAATCTCATTTCCTGCCATTGGCACAGGTGAGACTTGATGACAGTGTCTAGGAATATTAGCAACATTTGGATGGATATGTCAAGAAAATGTTTCACTTTGCTTATTACATCATCTTCTAGAGATTAAATACAGCTTCTATTGTATGGCTCTCTACAGTTTATCTTTATTCAGATGTGAATTTCCTCCGTCATTGATGGCATTTCCCATTTCCCATATTTCATTTATGGTGGTTTTTTTAGGTCAAGGTAAAGTCCAGGCAAACCAGGTGGCCGATTCCATGTTGGATGCAGTGATTGATGTGTTGCGCCAAAACACTTCCAGTAACATGACAACAGTCCGGATAGTCATTTTCCAGCAGGCCATGCTCCAAGACTTCGCCACTAGTATGCAACAAAGAGGAAGCGCTGATCAGAAGGAAAAAGTGGGATTCTGGACAAACGTTGGCAGCAAAATCAAAGGTAAATGTGGAGTAGAACATGTAGTGTTGGACGAAATGGTAACAAAAATGATCATGACATATTGCTTGATTTTGTGCGATCTCAATTTTTTTTGGGGGGGGGACTATTTTTTTTAATACCTCCAGTTTTAAAGCATCTTTGCTGAAAACTGTACAGATGCTCTGTACTGTAATGAAACTATAGAGATTAGTTGGGGGTGCGCAATATCACCAAAAATATATTTGCAATTGGGCTGGGCGATACGACCAGAATCTCATGAACCCTTCGCTTTGTCGGATTTAGCCGGATGGGCAGCCAATCAGCAGCCCAGCTAGTGATAAGTATGGGGCAACTGGCCCCCGCGTCTTATTTTCGGCCCAAAAATTTGCTTTTTTTCCACACTGAAGGGCTCGGATAGTCTCGAAGTGTCCGACAACAAACTAGAGAGGAGAAATGAACAAAAGTATCTACATTACCTGGAGATTGCTCTTTGTTGTGGTGTCTGAGTCCAAATCTCATGCTGGAAATCAAATCTCGTTCCGAAATCGCGCAATAACTCGAGCCAAAACACCAGACCCGGACACCAAAATGAATATCTAGTTAGGGCGGCAGAGGCTCAGGTGGTAGAGCAGGTCGGCCTATGATCGAAGGATTGGCGGTTCGAATCCTGATTCCCCAGCAAGATGTTGTGTCCTTGGGCAAGACACCTCCTCCTTGCCTCCAGTGTGAATGTTTCGGTGGTGGTCAGAGGGACCGTATGCGTGATATGGCTGCCACGCTTCCGTCAGTCTGTCCCAGGGCAGCTGTGGCTACATGCTTGGCTTACCATCACCAAGTATGAATGAGGAGTGAAGGAATAATGGGTCTACTGTGAGCGCTTTGGGTGCCTTGAAAAGCGCAATATAAATCTAATCCATTATTATTATTATCTTGAAAATGTCTTTCTCCATCACTCACATATATAAAAGGCCATAAGAAAACAGACACCAGGTTTTTATAAAAAAAAAAAAAAAAAGCGAAATTCCCCTTCAATAACTAATTAGATGTAAATTTGTCTTGTCCTTTTTCTCTTTTTGCTGATCTGAAAACTGATCTGATCTGTTACTCACAAACCATAAAGTGACCTATACTGTGAGAGCCCTGATTCGTTTCACCGCTGCCCACAACATCCCGGGAACACAAAATTTGCTGATAAAACTGGCAGCACACAATTAAACATGAAACTTCGAGTAAACACAGTGCCAGCTGAAACACAAAACGTGCCCTGACCTGTGAACATTTTAGTTTCTGCATTTATTGTTCAGGTATTTATTGGTAATACAGTGAAAATGAGAGGAAATGTGAATATTTGCTTTGCAAGTTGATTTTGGTGTGTGCCCTTAAAATGTCTGCTTGCGCTCCTAAAAATTTAAGTTAGGGGTCCCTGTAGTCCTGGTGAAAAAAGTTAAGTCTGGAGCCCTGCGCTGATTCTATTTAAATTTCAACTGCTTTTCTAGTTTGGTTTGTTATTTTAATAAACATTTTTTTGATAGTTTGAAGCCGATTCTTGCTGATCTGCTTTGATCTGCCATGTTCTCTTGTTCACTCGCACAGTGGAGCTCCACCGTGATGCACCAGCAGCATAATGCCTCGATATTACATTTTCCACCGATGTCAAAAATATACCAGTATTATCATGATACAATATAAATGACTCAATATAAGCGATGTGATATGGCACACCCCTAAGAGCATGTTTTTGTTGTTTATTTCTATCCTTTTTGTTTTCTGTTTTGAAATGAAGTTCTAATGCAGGTCTTGCGATTTATTCCTCCAGCACTTTTTATAGGTGAAAGTGCTGACAAGCCACAGAAAGTGGAGGATTTTGTCATTATTCCTCCCAAAGTCGATCCTGCCTGCTTCCACATCTGCAGTGATGCACAGGCTAAAGTCGACGCAGCTATGAAGTGGATAAATGACCTGATAGTCAACGAACAAAGCAGCTTCGTCATTACAGACAACGCCATCTTGAACCTATCTCAAAAAGACCGCCAGGACATTTATGACATCCAGAAGAACAATGACGTGAGCATAAGGACTGAGACCAAAAATGAGAACATCTCGGTTATCATCGAAGGGCTCAGCAGGAATGTGATCACAGCCAGCCGGGCTATCGATGGTATTCTGAAGCAGGTGAGAGATCAGCAGGAGTTCAAGAAGAAAGTAGAGTTTGCAGGAGCAGTTGTGGACTGGCAGTATCAGCTCAGCGGGTTTCAGTTTCAGAGTTTTGACCCAATTACCAACTACAATCTGGAGCAAGCGTTTGAGCAGCAACTACAAGGTGTAAAGATTACAGTGGGGGGTCAAGCTTACACTGTGGACATATCAAAGAAAGAGGCCACTGACGATCAGGGAAAAATCCTGCAGATAAAGCGCATCGACAGAATAAAAGGTATGGTGGTTACCTCACAGTTTGCAAGCCTAAACAATTTTGGCAAAAACTGTTAAATGCCAACAAGCAAATACAAAATCTGCTGGTTTTCCTGTAGCTGGAGAGGTTCCTGCTCACTGGGATTCCATGCAACCTGCCACTACCTGCGCAGCTTTCCCAGTCTCAGCTGGGACATCAGAGTACAACGAAGTCGTCACTCTATTCCAGGCCTCCTGCAATCGCACCATTACCAAGGTAACAGACTGCCTTGTAATTTCTTTGTTTTGGCCTTCTATGTGGAAAAAACTACATCTTTTCACTGACCTTAGATTGACAGGATCCAAAACCCGGGATTATGGAGGAATCTAAATATCAAGAAGGAGGAGTTGGAGATGAGAAATGGCCATCAGAACAATGAGAGACGTCTTTTCCATGGCACCAGTGAAGCCACTATCTCTACCATTAATGAACGTGGCTTCAACAGGAGTTATGCTGGAAAGAATGGTGAGAAGTTTGGCCTGGTGCTGGCAATCGAAGCGATCAGAAGGGGAAATGTTAAAGGAATAGTACACCCACAGAAAGATGTGCCTTCATTTTCTACTCACTCTCATGCTGAGCAGACTCTGGAGCATTTTTTTAATATCTTAAATGCAGCCAGAGATCGAACAGGTTTTCGTTATCCGCCGACTTTCATATGATTAAGTTCACTGGAGCTGGTCCATAAAAGTCCACAAAAACTTGGCAATATTCTCGTCCAATGTAATCCAAGTGTCCTGAGTGGTTAGTGTCCATAATTTACAGGAAACAACAGCATTTACTATATTTTTATAGCTTAAACAGTACTACATCTTACTTTCGCGAAGCGCACCCATGCAAGTTCACAACACTACTGAAGCAGCGCCATTCAGCACCTACTCTGCCAATAATGTAAGCGTAGAAGAAGAAATTTGCTGTTTACATTGTGCTAAGAGCGACTGAGCTGCAGACAAACACGAGGGGGTTGGCTACTGATTTAAAACAAAGAAAGAAAGAACACACGCAGCTTCCATAGTGTCGTGAACTTGCATGAGTGCGCATCACGGAAGTATGATGTAGTACTGTTTAAGCTATAAAAATATACTAAATGATGTCATTTCCAGTAAATTATGGATGCTACTCACTCAGGACTCTTGGATTACATTGGACGAGCAGTATGAGGGAATATTGACAAGTTTTTGTGGACTTTTATAGATCTTTTTGTTTCAAGCGCCGATGAACTCCATTTTATGAAAGCTGGTGGATAACAAAACACCCCCCGGATCTCCAGCTGCATTTGAGATATTAAAAAAGTGCTCCAGAGTCCTGCTCAGGATGAGGGTGAGTAGAAAATGAAGGTATATCATTCTGTGGGTGTACTATTCCTTTAAGTCAAATAAGGGACATTAAAAATGGGTGATCTTCATGTTGAACTGTGAAAATTAAATCAGGGCTCCGAGGCTAATTTTGTTGTTCCAATTTCAGCTGCATGTTACGGCAACGGCTCATACTTCGCTGTCCAGGCCGATTACTCTGCCCAAGACACCTACTCCAAGCCCAATCAAAGTGGAGACAAGTTCATGTACCTCTGCCGTGTGCTGACGGGGGACTTCGCCGTTGGACAGTCAGGCATGATCGCGCCGCCGGCCAAGGGAAACAGCACCACTAAAATGTACGATAGCGTCGTGAACGACTTAGCCAATCCCGCCATGTTTGTGATCTTCAATGACATCCAGGCATATCCAGAGTATCTGATTACATTCAAGTGATGTCACCATGTGCTGTGATTACAAATCTAACTGCGATTTGCAGCAATTTGTAACTTTTATTCATTCTTTATATAATTTCTCTATTCAATAACCTGTTCATGTAATCTCTGATAGTCTCTAGATTTTTTAATAATTTCAGATTGCACAAGCTTTAGTTGTTATAAATGAGACTCCTGGAGTGCCTTGAAAATGTCTCAGTGAGCACAGTTTACACATGCAAGCAAAAGTCCATGATCATAAGAGAAATTAGAGGCTATATTTTTCTTTTTTTTTTTTTCTTTTGCTTTAGACTGAGTGTACTAAACACTCATGTTTATGACTGCAGGGAGGTGTCTGTTCTATTCTGAAAAATCGTGTGATAGCAGAGGAATGTCTATCAGATCAACAACTAGGTCTAAAGGTAAAGTTTAACTGCTGTTTGAGTGAAGAAAAAAATAAAGCTCGTGGAATAAACAAGCAGTGTTGACTGGTTCATAAAAATCACATTTCAAATGGTGCACTTTGTTTTTGTCCAAGAGCAACATGAATCATGAGGTAAATCCTAGTTTTACTGCCCAAATAAAATTTATAGTTAAACACGTATAAAACCAAGTCAGAACTAAATCCACTCTGGTAAACCCCTATCACTGTTTTCTTGTTAGAGTTTATTTTATATCTCACTTAAATGAAAGGTGATTTTCTTTTTATGCCCAGTTTCTTTCAATTTAAAATGTTTCATCCCATCTTAATATTTTAAACTAATTTAAAGACTTCCTTTGAATAATCTTTCAATTGAATGCTTTCTCTTAAAACTATTGTTGCTTCAGTTTATACAGGCCTCATCAAAATGTAATGTTTGAATGTCAGTCTAATTAATGAAAACATTGTATCAAATATTGAATCATCCTGGATGTCTAAAGATCAAGCTGCATATAAATCATATTTAAGATGTTGAGCTTTGGCATTTGTGCAGTCCATTTTAAAAAAGGGGAAGGACCAAGCCATGTTTAATAGATGAAAGGGACAGAAACCCTAAATGTATTCTAAACTTTTAAAAAAAGAAGAAAGAAAGCCAGTTCTGCAAATGTAGTTTTTGAAAATTCAACTTATAAATCTAACACAGTCAGTTGAACAAAACATGATTTGAACCAATGATTCATCGCAAACAGCTACTGTAAAATATTGCAGGACGTAGTAGGTCCATATGTATGAGAAATTATAGTTTACATAACATTAATTTCAGTCAATTCTAGATGGGGGGCTGTTCCCCACACTTTTATGTTAAAATGTTGATTCAGGGGTGTCCAGCTCCAGTCCTCGAGGGCCTCCCTTCTCCCTCACACACCTGACTCAAACTTGGGCGCAAAAGCTTTTTTGATTCGAATCAGAGTCCGTGTCTCGGAAAGTCCGCTTCGTTTAGGGGAGTTGTGAATGCGCAAACGGACTCGGTCCGCCTGCAAACGCAGGTCTCGGTCCGATTCAAGTGAACCAAAGACAGGAAGTGGACTACAGATTGCATTGGCATTGTGGGTCAAACGTTGGACATCGTGGGTAAACGCTACGACAACAAACACACGTGTGGGACTGCAGTACTTATAGATGGCTCGTGGTCAGACGTGGAGTTACAAGGAAGTAAAAGCTTTAATCGATATTTGATCTGATGAAAGCATGTCCAGCTCCTCGTACAAAAATAATGTCGCTTTGTGAAGGAAACAGAAATTGTGAGGACCTTCTTGTACGTGCGTCTTGTATATTTATTTCCATACATAAGCACATTAATGCAAACGGACAACCAGGTCATAATTTTATGATCAAAAACGCATGTGAGAGGAAAGCTGGAGGAAGAGCTGCAGATAAAAGGCCAAGAACAGTAAAGATTAGAAATGATCGTTTAGGTTTGGCTGTTGGAGGAGAGGTTGAGAGAGAGAGAGAGAGAGAGAGAGACAGCATGGCAACACAAAACTGCAAAAACGTCCACAGCCTTAACAGGTGACTGGAACTAAGAACTTCACCGAATTAAACAAATAAATGGCTTTGAAAGACAAAATAATAGTAACTTGACAATGGTTAAAAAATATAAAATAAAAAATTTAAGGTTTATAAGAAATTTTAGGTTTTAAGAATGTTCCTAAAACCAAATGATGATGATGATAATAATAATAATAATAATAATAATATTAACTCAGCTACACATGCTATGACAGGCATATAAATGAAAACAAACAAATGATTAAATCCACCTCACCAGCTACCGCTGGTCCCTGTTCTGGATCCTTCTGCACTGCTGAGGTGAAGTTTGATAAATATACTACATTTTTCACAGCCATTGAGAATAATTATTTCAATTTAGATTGGTTGACACAACTCTGATTAGTTTTGGCAACATATTTAGTTTCAATTCACTTTATTATTATTAGCCTATTATTAATAATAAAAAAAAAACAATAATAATAATATTATTTAGTTCCCAGAGTCAGAACCAGACATGGAGAAGCTTCGTTCAGCTTCTATGCTCCACATGTCTGGAACAAACTCACAGAAAGTCTCAGATCAGCTGAAGACCCACCTGTTCTCATCTGCATTTACGTAGATTTTATTCAAAAGTTAAAATCCGCACGTCTCTATATTCTCTCTTTTTAATCTGTTTTCTCTCTTTTTAAAGTGTTTGTAATGTTTGTAATTTTGAATCATGCTTCTAATTTTTTTTTTTTATTTTTCCCCTCTTGTACCCCGCTGTAATGCTTATGCTTTATGTAGGCTAAGGCACTTTGAATTGTCCTGTACATGAAATGTGCTTTACAAATACACTTGCCTTACCTTGCCTTAATAAATGTGTGTTGCTTAGCCAACTAAATAATAAGTAAAGCTTTCAAACACCAATCACGGTTTTATCAGTTTTATTCAAATAAAAGTCCTCTGGCTCCACCTACTGGTTAGACTGTATATTGCAGAAACAACTCAGTAGACTGTTCTACCAATACCCAAGCCCTATGGGGGCTTAGATCAGTCTTTCTCAATTCCGGTCCTCAGGACCCAGTGCCCTACATAGTTTCGATGTCTTCCCACTTTAATATACCTGATTCAGATGAATGAACTTCCTCATCAAGTTCTTTCCAGTGTCTTAACCATCCATTCGCCTGATTCAGGTGAGTGAAAGCAGGGTTGCCTAGAAGTTATGCAGGGCAGTGGGTCCTGAGGACTGGAATTGAGAAACACTGGATTAAATCAATCAATCAATCAATGAAAGAAAGAAAGAAAGAAAGAAAGAAAGAAAGAAAGAAAGAAAGAAAGAAAGAAAGAAAGAAAGAAAGAAAGAAAGAAAGAAGGAAAGAAAGAAAGAAAGAGAGAGAGAAAGAGAGAGAGAGAGAGAAAGAAAGAAAGAAAGAAATATGTCAAATTTGAATTATCTTCGATTTTGTTTTGCATCATTTTATTGGTAGATTAATTTATTCATTTGACAACGTTTCTACTCTCACTTAGTTTTTACCGTAATAAATGAAGGTATGCACACCTGCCTTGGGCGCAGGTGTGCATACCTTTTGTCGGAAGTTCTAAACACGGAAGTTTCAGCTTGGTGACGTCGACACCGCTGCACCTATGGTGTGAGCAGTTTGGCAGCTTCTTTCTGTCAGGCTGCCGTGCGAAAGCTGAACGAAGAAAACAAAACTTAAGACTTTTCTGGACTTTGGGAACCGAGTGGCCCCTCAGCGGGAGTCCTCCCTGATGGCATCCGCCGCGCAGACGTATCCGGACGGCCATGCGCGGGGAGCTGGGCGCGCGGAGAACTTGTCGAACTATGGCAGCACAGAGAGGCTGAGCCCCTCCGCTGTCAATCGTATCTTAATGGAGTTTCTGATTTACATAGGGCGAGCCCTGTTCGTCGTCTACCCCATATATGTGACGGGGTACCTGGGCCTCAGTATCAGCTGGGTGCTGCTGTGCATGTTTATGATCACATGGTGGAAGAAAAACCGCCAGTGGAAAGTCGCCCGGATCGGATCTTCCATTGATTTTGTGGACAACGAGACGAATGTTATCCACACGGAGCTGAAAAGTGCCCTTCAAATGGCTACATGGGTATGTATAGTCCTAACTGGGGCAGTTAGGGCAACGTTAAGTGAGAGGTGTCATTTCTTTTTAGTGGTTAATAATATCAGCTTTGGGTAAACTGCGCAAAGTGTTGAAGGAAAATTGCGTGAAACATCCTGAAACAGTTTAGTATGATGCCATGACAACAGTGAAGTATTTGCATGTGTTGCCAGGTTCAGGCTGAACCTCCAAGACCTGGATTAAACCAGCCAAATGTCTTGTTGTGTTGCAGGAGGGTTAGCCTCTTCCCATGGGACTGCACCACACCTACACGAACAGTGACTCATGGGACCTGAGGAATGTAGACTTACATGTACAGTAGAAGTCAAATCAGATTTTCATTTTTTAGAACATAATTTCTGATCTGCACATTTGAAGATGAGCAGAGAGAATTTGCATCAGATGCAGTGGGTGTTTTGGGAAAAGTTCCCTCATTAGTGACTGCATTAGTTGAGACAAAGGGTGGATCAATCACCTGCTGCAGTAGAACATGATTCAAAATTTCTGTTGCGGTCCACAGCTTTGAAGCTACAAAGAAGTGTTGGTAAGCCTCAAGTTAAACACTCCTGTGCATGTTCATGCTTAAAAGGAAATACAGATCAGATGTCTGGAATGTGATCATTATAAACAAAGTCGTGAATTTGAAATATTTGTTTAATCATTTGCCATTTGACACATCAATCTTTGCAGCACGTGATTCTTTTTCTTTCATTTAATTTTTGGCTAATGCCATGTCTGTAATTATGATGTTTAATTGGTTTAATTACACCCCCATTAGATCTGAAATCACCTGCAATGTGTATGATGAGTTTGACAAAATTGCTAAATTGTGATCACACATCCAGTTCTAACTTCACTATTTATATTTTTTCTCCCCAAAGGTGCAGTTCTCTAATGTTGAGAAAGTTCACTGGGTTAACAAGGTAAAGTATTTGTTCATATTTTTCCTAATAGGTGCCTCTGTAAAGCTGTCTGGTTTTTCTGTTCTGGTTTTGATCGTACAGTTTATGCTGTTTAGGGCTGTCAGGCGATTAAACAAAAAAAAAAATGTAACTAATTACAGGATTTGTAATTAATTAATCTCATTAATCACATTTTAATCTCATATCTGCTAAAGCAGTCGTGGGGAACAATGGTCCTCAAGGGCCGCAGTCCTTTAAGTTTTCCATGCAACCCTGCTCCAACACAGCCAACACGGAAGAGGATTAGGGCCACTGAAGAAAAAAGAAAAATTCAGAACATAAAAAAAAAAAAGATTCAAGAGATTTTTTTTTTCCCTCCAATTTCTGAACAAGTCAGAATTCTGGCCACCATCTTTAAATGCTTGCTCTGAGGTGGCGAGGACTCTCCGACTTTCCGAGTGGGAAATCGGACCTCGGGGCGACGTTCCAGCTGAAAGTTCCCACTCGGAACTGAGAATTTCAAGTTTTGCTTGAAGCGGCTTTGTGGACTTCAGGTGTTGTCTCGAGCGACATGCGTCACCAGCTGCCAAAGCTGCGCTAGCATGGTGATTTTACTCCGGAGTTTTTTCAAGGACAGGAAAAGAGCATGGACAGATGGAAACTGTTATAGGTCAGGTCAGGACATGTCCAGTTCTTCCCATTATGCGATGGAATGATGGTCGGTCTGGTTCACGCAGTCACAGGGAGCGACGTCATCGATCGCCATGAGAGCTGTAGTGAACAAAGAGACTTCAAGCTAAACCTGAAAAGTTCATTGGGGTATTTTTTCTATTTATTTATTGCTTTTGGGGGGCTGAAAATGTATTATTTAAATCCAAAACCAACAGATCTGGAGTCCAGAGAACGACTGGGACCAGAAGATGATTATTTTCAAATGGCATCTGATAAGCTTCTGTTCCCATCATGTGACATGGAAGGAATTAACTGGGTGGGTTTTAGGGCTGGGCGATATGGACCAAATATATCACAATATATTTATTTTAGATGACGATATACGATATATACCGGTATTTTAACCTAATTTGTCTGAAAGTTTCATTTCATGTCAAACACCTGTTTTTTTAGCATTGAAGCCTGTTTAAAGGTATCGCTCCACTGCAGTGATGGAACTGACAAACACTGGTTAGAAATGTTTGTTCAATCGAAGTAATTAAAGATAGTTGGCTGTTTTTTTTTTTTCATTGTAAAAGTCTTGGGGAGGATCCTCTTTCAGACAGTGTAAATAATAGGGGTGGGGAAAAAAATAAAGATACACTGAAATATCACGATATTTTCATATGCAATATCATAACTAAAAATGCGGTATCAATCTATTTTACTAATAAAATACCGCGCGACAATCATTTTGTTATGAAATCTCGCAGTATTTCATCATTACGCAATGTTGCAGTATTTTGTGAAATCTCATGAGATTTCATAACAAAACGATGATATCTTACGAAATTTCGTTTGTAAAATAGATTGATACCGCGTTTTTAATTATAGATATGGTATCGGCATATCAAAATATTGCAATATTTCAGTGTATCGATATTTTCCCACCCTTATTAGATAACCAGGTGACCTCTTTGTAGTCAGTCGAGGTGCAGCCGGGTCAATACGAAAAAAGCGAAAAAGTTTTTCAAAACTAATACCGCGATATAACGATATGTGTAAATATCATAACTCTCTCATGTAAATATCATATTGCAATATCATATCAGGATATCGCACAGTCCTAGTTGGTTTTCACACATATTGTCACCATCTAAAACTTTTTGACGAGAAAAAAAAACCTGCTATATTTAGAAAGTATCACATACAGAACTTTGTCAGATACTGAAGCATCGATTCCGGAAGATCAACACCCATCCCTTTTCCAGATCTCTTCTTTGTTGTTGGCTGCCTTTTACTCTGCTCTTTGTCAAGATGACGTCACATTTGCACAGTAAGTGGTGTCTTTAATGGATGTTTTTCCTCGTCTTGTTGTGTTCAGGTGTTGGAACAAGCCTGGCCGTTCTTCGCCATGTACATGGAGAAGCTCCTGAGACAAAACATCCAACCATCCATCAGGCTCTCCAACTCTGCGCTCAAAACCTTCACTTTTACCAAGATCCACTTTGGACACAGAGTGAGTTGACATCTGACCACCGTCGTACGCCGTTACTCACTTTCACTTTGAGTCCTTTGTTTTATAAACCCAAATACATCCATGTGTACTTATGAATATAATCTGGGACAACTGTATGTGAAACTACGAGCTTCGTTGATGAACAGAAATGTTTTCCTGATGTCTCATTTCAGCCTCTAAAGATCACTGGAATCAGAGCGTACACACATGAAGTGGATCAGAGGGAGGTGATTCTGGACTTGAATATAAAGTAAGTTGAAAACATTTTTGATTCACAGCTGTTTTAGTTTGTTTTTATTTATCTGTTTTCATGTGTTTTGATGTGTTTTCATGGTGTACTGTGCAGTCTGAACCGAGCTATGAACATGTAGTCTTTTGCCAGCCTGGTAATAGGGGGGGAAAAAAGTACAACAATCATTTAACATTCTTCAAACTGTTTTTCGATATGATCTGACAAGTCCACACAGAAACAAGTTTACAGAGAGTACGGGAAGTATTCAGACCCCTTTAAACTTTTTACTCTGTTTCATTGCAGCCATTTGCCAAAATTCCAAAAATTCATTTTATTTCTCATTAATGTCACTCAGCACCCCATCTTTACAGAAATGTAGACATTTTTGCAAAGATATTAAGAAAAGAAAAACTGAAATATTAAATGGTCAAAAGTATTCAGACCCTTTGCAGTGACACTTATATTTAACTCACATGCTGTTCATTTCTTCTGATCCTCCTTGAGATGGTTCTACTCCTTCATTGGAGTCCAGCTGTGTTTAATTAAACTGATTGGACTTGATTGGGAAAGACACACACCTGTCTATATAAGAGCTTCCAGCTCACAGTGCATGTCAGAGCAAATGAGGATCATGAGGTGGAAGGAACTGTCCAAGGAGCTCAGAGACAGAATTGTGGCGAGCACAGATCTGGACAAGGTTACAAAAGAGTTTCTGCAGCACTAAAGGTTCCTAAGAGCACGGTGGCCTCCATAGTCCTTACATGGAAGACGTTTGGGATAACCAGAACTCTTCCTAGACCCGGCCGTCCAGCCAAACTGAGCAGTGGTGGGAGAAGAGCCTTGGTGAGAGAGTAAAGAAGAAGCCAAAGATCACTGTGGCTGAGCTCAGAGATGAGTAGAGAGATGGAGAAAGTTCCACTAAGTCAGCCATCACTGCAGCCTCCACCAGTCGGGGCTTTATGGCAGAGCGGCCCGATGGAAGCCTCTCCTCAGTGCAGACATATGAAACCCCGCAAGTTTGCCAAAAACACATGAAGGACTCCCAGACTGTGAGAAATAAGATTCTCTGGTCTGATGAGACCAAGACTGAACTTTTTGGAGTTCATTCTAAGCGGTATGTGCGGAGAAAACCAGGCACTGCTCATCACCTGCCCAGTACCATCCCTACAGTGAAACATGGTGGTGGCAGCGTCATGCTACTGGGATGTTTTTCAGCTGCAGGGACAGGATGACTGGTTGCAGTTGAAGGAAAGATGAATGCGGCCAAGTACAGAGATCCTGGAAGAAAAGCTCTTCCAGAGTTCAGGAGCTCAGACTGGGCCGAAGGTTCACCTTCAACAAGACAATGACCCTCACACACAGCTGAAATAACAAAGGAGTGGATCAGAACAACTCTGGACCATTCTGGATCGGCCCAGCCAGAACCCTGACTTAAACCCAACTGAGCATCTCTGAGAGACCTGAAAATGGCTGAACACCACCGTTCACCATCCAACCTGACAGAACTGGAGAGGATCTGCAAGAAGAACGCAGAAGATCCCAAATCCAGGTGTGGAACACTTGTTGCATCATTCCCAAGAAGACTCATGGCTGTACGAGCTCAGAAGCTGCTTCTACTCAGTACTGAGCAAAGTACTGAATACTTATGAGCATGTCATATTTCAGTTTTTATATTTTAAGAAATTTTGCAAAAATTTCTACATTTCTGTTGGTTTTTTTTTTTGTCAAGATGGGGTGCTGAGTGTACATTGATTTGGGCAAATGGCTGCAATAAAACAGAGTGTGAAAAGTTTAAAGGGGTCTGAATAATTTCCTTTCCCACTGTAAGTTTGTTAGCTTTAGTTTTTATTGTTTGGACATTTCATCCACATGGAACCTGCATCTTGGAGCCCAAAAATGCTCATTTTTAAACGGGTTTCCACGAAAATGGCTCAAGAAAGTGAGACCTCCCTGAAAAAGTCAGACTCGCATTTCTTAGGCCGTGCTCAAGATGCGCTTCAGACTAATGCAGAATATGTGAGGCAGCCATGATAAGATCAGAAAAGATTTAATTGATCCTGCAATGGAGGAATTTGCATGCTGCAGGAAAAACAGGAAAGACAGTTCAAGAGAAAAGATGCAACATACCAAAAGAACAATAACAGCAACGATAAACGTGTGTATGTGTAATCAAAGGCAAGTGGATTTTTGGCCTTAGGCTGTGTGTGTTGTTTGGAGATGCTCCAGAGATCATGATGGGTGCAGTTGTTAAGAGCCATTAATGAGAGATTTTCCACTGAAATGTGTAGACCAGTGGTTTTCAAACAGGGGGTCAGAACCCCCATGTGGGTTGCATGATAATTTCAGGGGGTCAGCAGATCATTGTTAAACTGGAAAAACACTCGGAGAGCGCAGACTTCTGCCAAGCAGCTCATGTCCCCCTCATATTGTGACTTGGAACAAAAACGTACTCCTGCATTCATTTAATCTCCATCTTTGGATTCATTGACCATGAAAACAAACCAACAGCATCTGGAATCACGCTTGTGTCACTATTGCTTCAATAATTGTTTCCAAAAATCTGTATTTCCATAATGGCGGTTTTCTTCTTGATCTAGCTTCGCTGCTATTGAAGATGCGTCAATTCCGTTGACATACTCCTGGTTCAGCAGAGTCTTGGCTACAGTTTGCTGTTAGTTGGTTATGGGATAAAATATGGGGAAATTGGGAAAAAAAATTTTAGAAAAAAGTTTGAGTAAAAAAAAGGAAAAAAAAAAAAATTGGGGTGGGAGATTGGGGAAAAAGATGTGTTTTTTTTTGGGGGAAATTAGACAAATAGGGGGAGGGGGGGGGGGAGAAAAAAAAAAAAAATTTAGGATTGGAGAAAGAAGTGGCCAAGAGGACAGCATTCTGGAGGAACAGAGAGTGGTGGGGTGGGATGAGGTATTTGGGGGGGAAGGAAAGGTGGGTTGGGGGTGGGGGGGGGGGGAGTAGGGGAGGGGGGAGGGGACAAGCGGGGGAATGATAAAAAAGGGGGGGGAGGGGGGGGGGGGAGGGAGATGGGCGGGGAATGTGTTTTGGGTGGGGGGGGAATAATTCTGTAAGGGGTTGGGGGGGGAAGAAGTGGAAAGGCAGTGGATTGGTTCTCCTCGCATGAAATGAATGGGGGGGGGGGTGGTTGTGATGGAGGATGGGGGGCGGAGGGAAAAAGGGATGGTAGTCTTAAGGGGTGAAAAAGAGAATATATCTAATTAATATATATTAACTTGAGGAAGAGGGGGAAGTGAAAGAAAGGAGAAAGGAAATGATGATAAATAAAATTTATATAAAGAGAAGGGGTGATGGTATTTAGTTATAGAATATATATTATCTATATATATATCAATAAAATAAAATAAAATGATTTATTTATTTTTTTAAAGAATAAAAAGGGGGAACATAAAAGTTTGTGTGTCTCTCATTCACAAAAAATAAAAAAAAAAAAAAAAATAAAAAATATATAGGTAAAAAATAAGATAGAAAAAAACAGAGATAAATAAAAAATATATTTTTTTTTAAAAAAAAATATTTTTAATTCAATGAAAATATACATAATACAATGTGTTTAATATCTTTTTTTTTCAAATTTAAAAGGGAAGGTGGAGTATAAAGAATAAATAAAAAAAAAAAAAAATAATAAGAAAGGGAAGCTATCGGAGGAGGAAGTAAAAAAAAAAAAAAAGAATATAAAAAAGAAAAAAAGGTAAAAAAAAAAAGGAAAAAAAGGGAAAAAAAAAAAAAAAAAAAAAAAAAAAAAAAAAAAAAAAGGGGGTGGTGATGGGGGGCGCCGCGGGGGACCGGTCCGTCGGGGGCGGCGGCGCTGGAGCCTCCCCCTCGGGTGGGCCCTTCTCGGGGTCGAGCCCCAGGTGCCCACCAGCTTACCCCCGCCCCACCCCCCCATCACCCCAGGGAAGGGATGAGAAGCAAAAATGTCCTCCCCCTATCTCTCTGTACTCTGAAATTTCAATATCTAAAAAATATCATTATAAAAAAAAAGAATAATATGAAAACAAAACTCTCAAACCAAAAAACAGGGGAGGGAAGGAGGGTGGGAAGGTGTGGAGAAAGAAAATAAACATAAATAAATTTATAAATATTAGAAGTAGAATTACGGCAGGGGGCGGGGGGAGGGGGATGATCTGGGTGTAGGTGGTAATGGGGAATCTTGGGAATCAGGGTTTATGAAACAATTTTAATTAAAGATATGAGGTATGAAGGTTAATGAGGGTAGATGATATTGGTTTGTATGTTATGTTTTAATTTGATTTGGGTGGTGGGGGTGGGGGGGGGGAGGAATGGAGGAGGGGGGGGGGGGGGGGGGGTGAAAAAGCTTTACAAAAGGGGTGAGGTAAGAGAGTGAATAGGGAGGGGATGAAAGGAAGACAGATAAGAGCTGGGGGGATGAGATAAAGGAGGAAGTATAAGAAAATGATGATGAAGGAAGGGTAAGAAGGATGATGGTGAAAGGGAAAAGGAAATAAGAAAACGAGGAAAGAGAAAGAAAAATAAGATGTAAATAAATAAAATGTAAAAAAGAAAAAAGAAAAAAAAGAAAATGAAAAAAAAGCATAAATATGATAAATAATGAGAAAAAGAAATAGAGAATCAGGAATAAGGGAGAAATGAAATGAATTATATTCTAGGCTATGTTAGGGGCAAGTTGAAGGAATAATACGGGATGGATGAGGGGAGGGGAAAGGATAGAAGAGGATAAAGAAATGGAAATAGGGAACAAATAGAAGAAAAAAAATATATATTTCCTTATTATAATAAAGAACTGTCTAAAAATATTCTCGCTTTAATAATAAGGGGGAGAAAGAGGAATGGGGGGAAAATGAAAATTAAAAAAAATTATTTTTTTATTTAATATAGGGGGTAAGGAAAGTACGAAAGGGGCTCGGGGGGCCGAGAAGGAGAGCGTAAAGCTAAACAGAGAAAATGACCAAAAGGGGGATAACAAAAAACCGCCAGCTGGCGGGGATCAGGGCGTGAAAAGTGGCGGGACCCGCAAGAGGCCCGGGAAGAGCAAGCAAAAAAGCTCCCAAATAAACCCAATGGGGGAGGAGGTGAGGATGGTGTGTTATAAATGGTGGGGTGGGGGGGGGGGGTGAATATTGGGGAAAAATAACAAAAAAAAAAAAAAAAAAAAAAAAAAATGTATAAATAAATATTCCATGTCTGTATTCATTTGTTACCTTTCAGCAGTTAAAATTCCAACGACTCCCTTATTTTTGTGGGTTCTGGGTCATCGTATCCGGAATTTTCTCTGGACCCGGATCAGCTTTGGAAACATTAATGAACTCATCGAGATCCTTTCTTCTAATTTTTTTTTTTTTTACCAAACACTTGGGCCATTTGTATGGAGTTATTATGCAAAAATTCCAAAATGTGGCTGATCTCACAATGATAAAGAGTCCTTCAAAAACTTCCTGGATCGAGAAGGCGATCCGGATCACCACCAATATTTAATGGGTTCCTCCTTGGGCTGAGGCACACGGCTGGTGAAAATTTCAGGTCAATCTATCCAGAACATTTTCCGTAAAGTTGCTGACAGACAACAGACAAACCAACGTACAAACATAACCTTATTGGCAGAGGTAAAAAAGCAAATTGAACCTACATTTATCAAAACAAATTTGGGATTTTGGGGCTATCAAAATTCACATATTGCAGAGATTAATCTGTGAAATTAACACAATTTTTTTTTTTAATTATTGCATGAATAGCTAAGTTGTTACTACAGTAATGCAATGTTAAAAATCCAAATCTGGCGTTATGTCAGTGAGAGAAACACCAAAGTATCTTAGTTTGGGGGTTGTGGCTCAAAAATTTTGAAAACCCCTGGCGTAGACAATATAGAAATTAAGATTAAAATCCTAGTTTTAATGCAGAAAACAGAATTAACTTGTGCGTGTATTTTTGTAGGAGAATTATTTTAGCAGTTTTGTTGTTGGTTCTAGATTTTTAAATTACCGTCAGACGTGTTTCTGCTTTGATTTCTGTCATTCTGGTCACTGACTAAGTTTGAAAAATGAGCTTTGATGTTTGTGGAATTTATTTAAAAGAACATTGAAAATCAATTCTTTGATAGCCCTGTTCTTGTTTTACCAGTATATAAACATTTAACATTTAATTTTATATATATATATATATATATATATATATATATACACACATACAGTCTTCCTCAAAATTATTCATTCCCTCCAATTAAGGAAGGAAAACAGTTGTCAGTGAAATAAGTTGAAATTGACAAAAGTAATAATAAAAATTCGGTGAAAATCATGACATTGATTTTGAATTGTTGTTCCACAGAATTATTAAAAATAAACACACAAAAAATAAAACAAGTAAACAAGCATGATGGGCTCCAAAGCTAAAATGTTTTTGAGCAACCCTTTAGGGTAATCACTGTAATCAGGTATTTTCTGTAATGTTCAAAAACACTTCTACACCTGTTGACAGGTATTTTTGTCCACCTTTTATGGAAAAGATACTCTATTGTGTCTGGGACAGTTTTGTTTGTATCTTAAAAAAAAAAAACAAAAAAAAAAACAACTACAACATTTTATTTCACTAAATTATAATTTTATAATTTTTTATTTATCTTTAGTTTTATTGTTATTTGAATTATTATTGTGAATTTAGCATTTTGTCTAATTGGAGGGTATGAATAATTTTAAAGACGACTGTATATATTTTGCATCGTCATGAATTGATGGGTTGTTGTATTTTCTACCATTTTAGTTTTTTGTAATCCTTATTGGCTAATATCAAATGTATCATTAACATTAAATGATTTTTCAGCTTCATATAAATAAATAATAGATACATAAATTAGCATTTGACTACCTCCTTTTAATTTGCAGTTATGACAGTGATGTGGACATCGATACTGAGGTGAAGCCGCCAATCACAGCTGGTGTGAAAGGACTTAAAGTGAGCATTCAGTGCTTTTTTTTGGTCCTTTTAATGACTTTTCATGGCTGCTGTTCTTTGTAAAACGGCCTTTTCCCTCCAGTTTCAGGGAACGCTGAGGGTCATTTTAGAGCCTCTTATTGGTCAAGCACCATTGATTGGAGGAGTCACCTTATTTTTCATCCGTCGCCCCGTGAGTGCTCAAAGATTTATTCTTTTCATGTAGAGTTGTGCGATTAGTCTAATTTTTAAACTTTAAGTCCTTTTCCCCCACAGACCTTACAGATCAACTGGACTGGCATGACCAACCTTCTGGACAGCCCTGCCTTCAGGTCAGTTTCCCCAGAAAACCCCCTAATCCTTCCTTATTGGCCTTTTGATGATCGGTTATGTTCTCGTGTCATCTTTCTCCGTTCAGTTCCCTCTCTGAGAATGCCATCATGGACATCATTGCTTCTCTCATGGTGTTGCCCAACCGCATGTGCATTCCCCTCATAGACCAGGTCAAAGTGGATCAGATGAGGTTCCCACTTCCTCGTGTATGTATGAACTACCTATTGGTTCTGACATTGTTGGATCAGATTAAAAAAATCCAGCTCTAAATGAAAACTAATAAAAAGTGAATAATTTTACTGCTGTTCATCTGCTTTGCTCAACATCTGATTCAGTTGGTTTTAGCTAAACTGGTGTTTCTTGACTCTCTTGTGGTACTCAGGGAGTGGTGAGAGTCCACCTGCTGGAGGCCAGAGACCTCTTGGCCAAGGATACGTTCCTAATGGGCTTAAAGAAAGGCAAATCCGACCCATATGTGACGCTCAGAGTCGGCAACCGACATTTCAAAAGCAAGACCATCAAAAATACTTTGGACCCAAAATGGAACGAAGTTTACCAGGTACAGTAATAAAAATGGTCTTATTTTTTGCATTTTTGTCACACTTTTATGTTTTAGATCATCAAAAAAATTTAATATTAGACAAAGATAACACAAGTAAACACAAAATGCAGTTTTTAAATAAAGATTTTTATTAGTAAGGGAGGAAAAAAATAAAAACTTTCTTGACCGTGTGTGAAAAAGTGATTAAAGATAGTTGGCTGGTTTTTTATGATTTCTTTGTAAAAGTCTTGGGGAGGATCGTCTTCCAGACAGTTTCAATAAAAGGGCTGGGAAAAAATATTGATACACTGAAATATCGCGATATTGTCATGTGCCAATACCATATCTTTATTTAGAAACATGGTATTGATCTATTTTACTAATGATATTTCACAAGATATCATTGTTTTGTCACGAAATCTCTATATTTCATGAAATACCGCAAAATTTCATCGTTCTGTTACAAAATCTTGCAGTATTTTGTGAAATCTCATGAGATTTTGTAACAAAATGGTGATATCTCACGATATTTCATTAGTGAAATGTAGTTTTTAAATATAGATATGGTATCGGTATATGAAAATATTGCTATATTTCAGTGTATCGATATTTTTTTCCACCCTTATTAAATAATCAGGTACACCTTTGTAGTCAGTCGAGGTGCAGCCGGGTCATCACGAAAAAATAAAGCAAAAATATTTGCACAACTAATACCGCAATATAACTGTATTTGTAAATATCATATCTCTCTCATGTAAATATCATATCGCGATATCATATCAGTATATCGCACAGCCCTCGCTTATATGTCACAAAACAAACAAACAACAACAACAAAAAAAAAGACACAGAAAATATGATCCAACCAAACGTAATCCGAACAGATTAGAATGGTTAACCTGAATTACAATTTGACCACAACACTTTATTATCGAGTCATGTGTCATTTTTTTACAGTTTGGGGATGTTATCAGAGTGTTGGAACACGTCCAATCGTGATTTTCAGACCGAGAAAAGAAAATCAGATGATATCATCAATCTTTTTGAATACCTCTGGTTCCTCACCTAGAACCAGTTTGTCCTGGATGATTCAGGGCAGCTCGGTTCCAAGGCTCATTTAGGACACACCGGCCTCTCCGCCTGATGAGGTGGCGGCTCAAAGAGCAACATTTCTAATTTTATACAGATGGAAACTCAAAAAATGTGAAAGTTATTTCCACTGTTGTAATGAGGGTGCTTGGAGCAGACCCCAGGAAGAATAGCTGCTAATGAAATCAAGTCAAGCCTTTTCCACGTAGCTTTCTGGGTTCATCATTTCCTTGTGATACATAATAGAACCATTTTATGGACATGCTCAACAAGGTATTTGAAAAATACGTTGTGGCTAAGTTTGTCCACAATTAAAAATGCATCCCTCATTTCTCTTTTCCTTTTAGGAGATCTGATTATCTCATCAGATATAACTCTGTTTAATCTACAGCTCATAATCTGCACATTTCATTTAAAATGTTAAACGGCATTCATTTCATAATTTGAAATAAATTGAATAACATTCTTTTTTTTTTCTTTTTTCTTCTGTGAACCTGCATGCAGTTTGTTGTCCATGAAGCTCCAGGGCAGGAGCTGGAGATGGAGCTGTATGATGAGGACACAGATAAAGACGACTTCCTCGGAAAGTAAGATGGGATCAAACAGCAAATACAAACATGATCATAAGTAAATATCATATATTAGGAACTGAGGATGATTGACACTTACCTGCTTTGCATGTCTCATGATGCAAACTTCAACCCTCAAAGGTGACATCATACATAAATAAACAAAAGTACCTTTTTTCTTTGTTTTGTTTTGAAAGTCTGATAAAAAAAAAAAAAAAGTCATCAATAAACCCGTCTCCTTGTTTGCTCATTCTTTTTCTCTGACTTTTTTCTGCTGCTAGATATAATCTTGATTTAGGAGAAGTGAAGAGGGAGAAAGAAATAGACAAGGTGAGATAATTAACATGTTTTTATTATTCTGAATATAGTACTTTAGACTTGTATAACTGTTCATAATAATGTAGTTATAAACGGCATTTTGAACGACTTCCTTGTCGACGTTTCTCTCGTTCTTGCAGTGGCTTCCTTTGGACGAGGTAGAGCACGGGGAAGTTCATGTCAGGCTGCAGTGGCTTTCCCTCCTGGCCGACTCCAGCCTGCTGAGAGAGGTACGGGATCCTCAGAGATCCATCAGCACCAGGCTTCACGTGCAGATTTTAGTCTGAAACTGATTGTTGCTGCGGTGTGTAGAACGATGCTGCTGTTGCTCTCTTTCAGACTGACGGCAGCTTTGCTTGCGCCATGCTTTCCGTGTATCTGGACAGTGCTTCGAACTTACCAGTAAGTGTCCTCTAACAGGGAGCGTCATTGTTAGTTTTTCAGACGGTTGATGCAAATGTGCTCTTCTACTTGTTTCCAGAAAGACCACAGTGAGTTCACAGCGCATCACAAACACAGGAAGCAATCAAAGGAGGCACGGGTAAGACGAGAGCATCATCACGCCTTCATGATCTCACGTTAAAACTGACTTCTGGAGAGTTCAGATAAGTTTACACAGCAAGGACCAATGCTAAAACAGAGAGAAGGTGTAGAATAACTACATATTTATTGAAATTTGAGGTTTCAAATAACCTGAAGCTGTCATATTAGAAGTTACTGGACAATAAATAAAGTTGCACTAGTGCAGACTGTACGTTCCCTGTTTGGGATAACAAAGGCATCAATATATTTAAAGATTTATCTAAAGATTATGCAAATTATCCTGCACTTATGTTTTTTTCACTTCCACCCTCTCATCTTTGTCATTACTCTCACTGCTGTCAAGGCCAACAGATCTTACGGTTAACCTAATATTACTCCACACTGCAAGTAGTCCGGTCACTTTTCTCTACCAAGATCTCAACGGGGTAAAAACGGCAACAAAAAACTGCGAGCGAGCACGTAGAGACGCCTTGTGGTTAGGGATGTAACGATTACCGGTAAAACGGTTAACTTTGATAAAATTACCAACGATTAGTAATACCGTTTCAGATTTTAATCATCGTTAAAACCGTGACTGATTACTGCACTCACAGTGATGCTGCTCATTGGCTGGAAAAGCAGCAGCAGTCCCAGTTTGTCTGATTTATGAAAACATGACGGAAGGTTACGAAGACGCCAACATAGACAGTTTTCTGAAGATATTTCCCCCTTTAAAAAGGACAAAGTAGACATCTAGACCCATTTTGGATCTTTTTAAAGATGCTGGGGGGTATTTCTATAATACTGCGATAAAAATAATAACTATGATCATTTTGGTCACAATAACCATGGTATGAAATATTCATATCATCACATCCATACTTGTAGTAGAAAAATGGATGATTCCCAATTAATTTTAACATCTTTGGCAATTGTGGGCATTTTGAACACTGGATCCAGGCAGAGTTTAAAGATTCACCCTCTCCAAAATGAAAAAGACAAAATAAAAACCACGAGAGGACCAATGGCAAGAGGCATACGGTGAACAGCAGAGGAGGAAAAGTCCAGTTCAACATACGGAAGTAGCCGGTGCTAGCCCAAATTCCCGCCACCATGACTCAACTAGCAAATGTTGCTAAGCAACAAATGCCCCAACTGTGGGGAACTGTTTTATTCTTAGTGTAAAACATCAGAAAGTTGTTTGACCCTCACAAAAATGAAAGACTTTATTTATTTTTGCAAGTAGCTGTATAAAAAGCAGAATACGGACCTTCAGGGCGAATGCAGACCTTGACGTGAAGGGGTCTGCATTTTCCCTGTCTGTCTCTATTCCCGATAATGACCTGCATTACATACGTTATCTCTTACATATTCAGGTGTTCACATTGATTATTTAGAAGAAATAAATAAAAATAGCATATGCATAAGAAGTAGGAACATACTGAGTTGCAAGACCATTTATAAATATGACCTGAAGGCAGTGTCCTTGTGTAATATAATGCTCGTCAACTTCCAACTCTTTTACGTTTGAGACGGCAGCCTTGGTGAGATCAGGTACTCTGGGCTGGAGCTCCAGGTGCGCCTGTTCCTGTGTGAAGCTGGTATTTCCCGTTTGTCTGGTGGTCAGTTCATGAGGGCGTGTTGTTGCCAGCTGGTATTCATGTTGTTTTCCTCCTTCACTCAAAGCTTGAACATGTCTGAGTTTCTCAGGAAAGAGTTGCCTCTTTGCACAGTCATGCACAGAAGTCACATTTTTGGCAGCTGAGGGAAGTGTGAGGATTTAACAAGGAAGCGTGTCCATGCAGGACTTCTCCCTGCTGCCACTGAGCGCCCTCTGCTGGCTGCTGGCTAGAACTACACCTGCAGCATGGAAGAGAAACCACTTCCTAAGCAGGCTCTGTTTTTCTGGAATGTTAAATATGAAAAGCATCCATCAGTACCATTCTCATCCTGCTCAAGTACTGATTCTCTGAGTAAACATCTGTTTTATATCTAACGTGTGTGTCTGCAGTTTGTTGCAGAGTGAAATGCACAACCAGTCCTACCTGGAAACCAGTCTGCTTGCACTCAAACTCCCAGCATTATCTTCTGGGCTTTTTTAAAAAATGTTGTACAGGCTAGTTACAGAGGAAACAAGTGCAGCTAAACAAAAAAGAACATCATGATTTATAAAACGGCAGCAAAGATCTTGACTTCCTCTTTCATGTTTGCTCTGTTTTCAGCTCACAAAGAAAAATGTAGGCCCCAGCTCCTTTGTGGAATTTTCTATTGATCAGGATGTTCAGAAAAGCAAGGTACCCCCCCCCCCCCCCCCCTCCTTTCTTTGAGTTTTATTTTGTCCATTACTAAAGTTTGGTTTCTATTTAAAGATGAAAATTCGATGATGTAGCTCAGATAAACTCCCATAAAGCTTGTTCTGTTTTTGTGTTCCTGCATCTTCTCTTCACTTTCCACAGGTTGTGTTCGCATCTAAAGACCCGGCTTGGGAGGAGGGTTTCACCTTCTTTGTCCAGGATGCCAAAACGCAGCAGCTGAATGTTCAGGTTTGTCATTCGTGCTGGGCGCACCATATCAAGCATCTTTTTCAGAATCAATGACTTCGTTTATATGCCATCAAAATTTGGGTTAAGGTCAATATTCCAGTTTAGGAAAGATTAGGAATAACCTGTTGACATGTGTCATTTTACTACAGCAGGGGCAACAGACAAAGAGACAACGAAGCAAACACATCATAAAATGCAGAATTAAATAATGGAAAATTAAGAGCAAAGCAATAAAGAGCTTTAAAAGTAACAACAAAGAACACAAAATCAGAATAGGCTACTCGGGGGAGCGCAGGGTGTACATGAAAGAGATAAAAAATTTTAAAGGACTTAAGCTAGCTACACGATAATTGCAATCATATGGAATATTACGACCAAAGATTGTAAAAAATATGGGTGTAGTATCCGGTTACGTCTGAATAGGGGAAAGTAAAGCCAGTTGGGCGTGTCCCACCGTCGCCTTCTTGCCGTGTCGCGTGTGTCGTCACTCCCCGAAAATACTAAATTGGGCAAAGCGCAGCCTCAGAGCAAATGATTGACAGCTGATGTACTCTGGGCTAAATGCTAACCGAGCTAACTCGAAACTAACAGGAGCTAACGAAGATTAGCCTCCTAAACGGCGGGCTAACGGTAAGACACGCTTAGACTTGCTATGAGCTGATGAAAAACTGCCGTTGTGCTACTCTGCTACAGACAGACCTTACCGAGAGCAAACAAGGCGCTAACTGCTAGCCTCCGGTCTGCCTCCTGTCAATCAAAAGGACACACCCTTAATTATGTGTAATTTAAGTTTAAATAACATCTAAACAAATAAGTTATAAAAATGTACCCCCCTCACAGCTGACATGAAGGGAAACTTGACCTATTAAACCTAAAATGATTTTTTGAACCAGGCTGTAAACATGTTTATTTCTGCTGTAAACATGTTTATTTCTGAGGTAAACTTGTTTATTTCTGCTGTGAAGTTGGTCTTTTTAATATGGAAGTCTATGAGGATTTGCTTTGTTTTACAGCCCCTATTGGATGAAGTGAGAACTACAAATATTTACTTCTTCCGGGTAGCTTCATAGTTGGCCACCGCAGGTTGCTGCTTGATGCCGACCCAAACGCCGATGCATGTAGAAGGTCATGATGATGGTGATAATGACCTGATAGCAGTTGCCTCTGCTCGTGCTTTGGTGCTGCTACTGACCCACCAGCAGTACTTGACATTATCATGGTGTGTCGTGGTCCTCATTAATAGAAATGGAGCTGAAGCTGGAGCTGTGACATCCACATCCACGCTTCCCGTTTCCACCAGAACCCCCGAACACTTTGATGAAGGTCTCGGCAAGGTCTAGCCAGCTGTGCAGAGCTGAAAAAAACAGCTTGAAACGCTAAAGCACCAGCTAAAATGTGGCCAAAACACACTATAAAACAAACTACAGTGTGTTTTGGCTGGTTTTTCAGCAGGGTGCGCGTCTGATCGCTGATACAAGTACTCCCTGTGGTTTACTCAAAAGACCAATAATATGAGTATATTGGAGTTTTTGCTGGTGTTTACATGGTCGTGTGCAACCAGGTTATTGCTGCATGTAAACGCAGTGAATGAAGAATCACCACTCATGGAATAATCTTCCAAACATTATTTAGTTTTCCTTCATATTTCCATTTGATACAGTATGTCAGTCATTTGCCATGAGGACGACTTTCAGTTTGAATGTGCTAAATTCATCCAACTGATGACGTGTGTCATTAAATCTCAGTTAACCCCAGTCTCGAAATGATTCAAAACATTAATTTTCCTGCTGCTTCATCATTTCCAAAAGAACATAGATGGTGAAAAGTACTAAAGCTGCAGCATAATATGAGGAAACTACGGATTGAAATGGTTATTTATTCCTTGTTGTGTGTGTGTGTGTGTTGTTCAGATCAAAGAGCACGATAAGGGGACTCTGCTCGGTGTACTCAGCCTGCCCATCAGTCGCCTCCTCCACATCTCCAACATGACGCTGGACCAGCGCTTCATGCTGGAACGCTCCGGCGCAAACAGCCAGATCAAGCTGAAAGCTACACTCAGGGTGGGCGCACACACACACACACACACACACACCTCTGCTAAACCAAGTGCTTAGTTTTTATTGTCCTGCAACAGTTTGTACAGCAGGTTGATATTGGTTGTTCAGAAATGATGGTAATTGTGTTTCCAGTGTTCTGCAATAGACCAGTGTTTTGCAGTCCTGGTCCTCAAGTATCCCCGCCCCGTTTTGGAAATTTACATACTTAGACACACCAAACTCAAATGAACTGCTCATCAGCAGGCTTGCAAGGAACTTGACGAGCAGTTAAAATCTGCATCAGGTGTGCTGGAGTTGGACAGAACTGAAATGTGCAGGGTAGGGGTGCTTGAGGACCAGGACTGGGAAACACTGCAATAGACAATCATTTTTAGAAGAAGCGAAGGAAATATCAATTTTAGAGTATTTATCTGAAACTGTCAATGTAAGAACTAATGTCAAAAAAAGATGTCTAGTCTCAGTTTTGGGGGTCAAATTATGAAAAGAGCTCAGTCATGAGTTGAAATTGCCTAGCTCTCTGTTTGTGTTTAAAAAAACGTTTAAAACAGAAAATAATCACGAGCTGGGTTTCCATTACACCTGGAATTTCACACATGTAAATGTCGCAATTAAAAACCACAAATGAAAACACCTACATTTTTAAAAAACTCTCAAATATCGGGAAAAAGTTTTTAAATTCTCATGAGGCGTTTTTTTCAGATGTTTCAATAAAGCAGTTTTTCTCAAAAGTGTGATGGAAACACTTCGCATTAACACGCCATCGGGTGTGACTGTGGGGGTAAAAACCAGTGATTCTTTCTTGATTATGATGTTTGATTATTTAAAAGCATTAAGTGTGAAATCGGAGTGATGGGGGAAGTTTTACCAGTCATGCCGATATAAAAAATCCCAAAATCGCCGTAACTCAGCAAACTGGGTTCATTTTGGACTAAATACAGATGGTTTAAGTTCTTCATGTGTTAACGATTGGCTACGAGCTGTTTGTCTTTTCCACACATTTGTAACACCACGACTTTGTTGTCTTGTTCCCACGTTAATTATACGTCACCACGATTTAATAATACATGACCACGGATAACATCGTACGACTGCGTCTTTGTATCAACAGCTGCATCACGGATACAAGTGGAATAAAGATCAAGAAATAACATCCACACGCCAGAAGTTGATCCTGAGGGGTTTTCATTCATGTTACGTTTCGGGCGTCTGTCCTGGAAGTCGCCACGAGTGTTTTTCCCTGCTGATGTGATCAGAGGCTCCGTACATACAGACTTTATGTCTGAATTATCATCCACTGCTTTAATCTCCTGATGAGGAGCAGCAGCTCTGAACACATGTTTATATCTACACCCTCTTCAAAGTGGAGTCTCGCAGGACGGGATTTTACCAGAATTACAGCGTACAGCATACACATCGCAATTTTACTTTTTCAAAAAATTGAAGAAATATTGCTTTTATTTTTCAAAAAAGTGTAATGGAAACCCAGCTAATGACTGTAGGATGATCGTGGGACAGTGACTGAATGAAGAAAGATGATAATTTTGAGGTTTATTAGAAGATGTTTTCCTGTTTGTATAAGTTTGTTTCGAGTTTATTGCTGAACACAGTTTAACTGATTTTCGGAAACCCTGGATGAGCGTGTACCAGCCGAACAGAAACAGACGAACCACGTTTGTTACGATTTTCCTGTGATTGTGATTATTTAACCAAAAATAAACTGAAACTGATTCTATATTACACAGATGGTTTTAGGATTACTGACAGCACCCATGTCCCCCCCCCCCCACACCTTTAGGTTCTTGCTGTGGACGAACCGCCACCCAAACCTACCCCCTCTCCTCCTCCTGACGTCCAACAACAGACCCCTCCGTCCCCAGCTGCAGTTTCCTCCAACAGCATCCCTGCCGCTGCCTCCTCTCCTCTCCAACCCCCCAAAGCGCTGAACAGCTCAGGCGACGGTTATTTAGCCCACCGCGGAGGCTCCCTCCTGGATTCGGACGCCTTGAGGTCACCGTCCACGGCAGCCATGCGGCGGTTTGACTCTCACAGCCTGCTGTCGGAGAACTCCATCGCATCGTCCCGCTTCGACGTCTCAGACGGAGCCTCCTACCCAGAGTGAGTCGCCTGTTTGAACAGATGTCCTGAACTGACCCTGACGCATTTAAGAAAGTTGAACGTGACTTTTGTTGATGTGTTTTCACTCCTGCAGGGCTATCAGGAACCATCAGGGCTCGTTTGGAGAGATCTACCTGACTATAAAATACG
>JALJCO010013246.1:110000-131077 GCA_023101725.1 Atherinomorus stipes
CAATAGTCTGTCTGCTAAAGTGTCTTGCTGAGCTAAAAAACTGGATGGCATTAAATTTCTTGCACTTAAATGAGGGTAAAACTGAAATTATTATTTTTGGGGACGCAACAAAACTGGTTGACCAGGTCAGTGTTTTGGGCCCAGTGACCTCTTTCTTGTACTCTTCTGTCAAGAGTCTCGGTGTGGCCATTGACAACTCTCTTAAGCTTGATAAACACATCAGTGCAGTAGTTAAAAGTGTATTTTTTTCCCCTTAAGATTCAGCTAAAGATTCAAAGCTTACCTACCAAAAAAATGACTTTTAAAAGGTGATCCAGTTTTTGGTTATGTCTCGGCTTGACTATTGTAATTCGCTATACATCGGATTGAGGAAATCATTGATTCATAGACTTCAACTATCACGAAATGCTGCTGCCTTGATCGCTCTTGGGGAGAAAGCACTGGGAGCTTATCGCTCCTGTCCTTGCCTTCCCACTGGCTTCCTGTGTTTTTTCACATCCAATTCAAGATTTTGTTAGTGTTTAAAGGTGTAAATGTGTATATCCCATGTATCAGCATATCAGTGACATGCTCCTCTGAAGGCCTTGCGTTCTTTGTCTCAGCTGCTTTTGGAAGTCCCCGTCTCTAAATACATTTGTAGAGGAGACAGAGCTTTTTCTGTTTCCACCCCTAAACTCTGGAACAGTCTCCTGCTGGTTGTCCATTCCACTCAGTCACTTCCTGAGTTTAAAACTCTCCTCAAAATACATTTCTTTAGACTGGCCTTTGCAACTCAAATCGAGCCTGTTGTGTTTTGTTTTATCAATTGTTTTTACTTTTATTATCTGTTTTTAATCTTTTTTTTTTTTTTTTTTTTGCTTTTATTCCTTGTTTTTATTTTGCTTTTATCTAAACTTGTTCAGCACTTTGGTGACTATTGTTATTTCTAAATGTGCTATATAAATAAACTTGAGATTGAGATAACTTCAGAGTTCAAATGAAATATGTCTCCCCCACAGGAACCTGTTTCCCTGCAGTGAGAATGGCACAGACTCCTACGTCCGCTTCTATCTACTCCCTGACCAGTCCTGGAGACACCGCAAGAAGACACATGTCAAGAAGAGGACGGTCAATCCTGTCTTCAATGAAAAGTACACCTGTTGCATTTATCCCAGAACACTTTTTTCTAACAAAAGAGCTTCTTTGAGACTTGGTGGTTCTTATTTTTCCTTTTCTGTCCCTTTTCTTTGCTCACAGGTTTGAGTTTGATGTGTCACTTGAGGAAGCAAGGACCAGGAAGTTGGACGTGGCAGTTAAAAATAACAAGATGTTTCATACTAGAGAGAGAAAGGACATCGGCATGGTAGGTTTAGGCAGCCTCTTATTGCTTGTGGTGGTGAGATATTTCATGGTGTCCTAAATAAAACCTGTTATTTCGCACATGCATGGCAGAAGAAAACCCTGGCAGCTTTGGTGTCACACTTATATTTTGGCTCAGTCTGATCTGTGTCTGTTCACAGGTGATGTTGGAGCTCTCACAGCTGGATATAACTAAAGGCGTCATAGACTGGTATGAAGACATGATATTTTTATTTCTCAATACTTGTGCAGCAGTAGTACGGATACTTGTGATTAATTCTAAATGGTTCAAACTGCATATCTGTCATATCTGATATCAGACTGTCTGAACACCAACCCCCCCCCCCCCCCCCCCCACCCATATCCCCCTCTCTGCGAGAAGATTTTTTTTAACTATAGTGGTTTAACCAGGCAGTTTGTTCCACTTGGGAAAATTAAACTAGTTAGTCAACTTGCCTATAAAGCCTCTCAGTGATCCACTAATCAGTACCACCAACAATCCAGTTCAGTAAATATTTTAAGGCCAATAAAAATACTTTTTAGTATACTCCTACAGATGTGTAGGTGGTCCTTTGATACTATGACTCAGACATGTCCAAGAACTGGGCAACTCAAGTCAGGTTGCAGGACTTGGGCTCCATCTGGTCATTCATGCATTGAATAAGCTCAAGGGGACAGAAAAACTTCCTATTTGGTTCCGTTATAATCGTATGAACACGTATCTCACTCTCTCTTTTTTTTTTGTTCTTAAGGTTTGAGCTCACGCTGCCCGGGCTGAAGAATTCCAACTAGCACCTGCATCTGCAAGCCAGACATGATGTTCAGAAAGTTGCACATTTCTTTGTCCTCCTCAGACCAGATCTGGCTTTCCAACAAGAACAACAGTGTACATAAGCAATATTCCAGACAGCAGCCTCTTCCTCAGATTTGGATACAGGGCAGATAATATCTACAGAAGCACCTGGATCAGTTTGTTACATATCTCAGTGGACAGAACAAAATAAGTTATTTCTGACCATCATTTCTTTTTTAACATACATAGAAATTAAAATGTTTATCCCTAAGAGATGCAAGGCAATATCTTCCTTTATTGTGATGTATTTATGCATTTGATCCAGAAGTTTTATCTGTATCATGTCAATAGTTTTTAAATTTTTATGAAACATGCCAAGGGAAATTAAATAAAAACACAATGGCCCTCATTTATTAAATGATCATACAACAGAAATCTGTACGTAGGCTACAACCATCTCACACAAGAATCGGCAATTATTAATTTGGACGTGAGGGTAGGATACGAACAAATCTCATGATGATAATAATAATAACAATATTAACACTTTATTTATAAAGCGCTTTTAAAAGGTCTCAAAGCAGCTGTACAAGTCAGGTAAAAACAGTCAAAATAAGATAAAATCACAACAAAAAAGGAACTTGCAAATTAATTAAAAACAGACAATAGTTTGGTTTAGAAGTCAAAAGGTTTGAGTGGGTGTACTAAAGGCAGATTGAAGCAGGTGGGTCTTTAGGTGTGACTTGAAAGTGGCTGGGTCATTGCAGTCACAGATGTGCTGTGGGAGGGAGTTCCAAAGGGTGGGTCCAACTGAAAAGGCCCTGTCACGTCCTGGGGATGATTAGGAGGGTTGCATTTGATGAGCAGAGGGAGCAGGAAGGGGTGTAGGGGTGAAGCATGTCCTTTATGTAGGTGGGGGCTTGGTTATGGAGAGCTTTGTGGGTGAGAAGAAGGATTTTGAATTTAATGCGGTATTGGACAGGGAGCCACTGAAGATTTTGGAGGACAGGGGTGATGTGTTCTCGAGAATGGGTGTGGGTGAGGGGATGAGCGGCGAAGTTTTGAATGTACAGTACCGAAGTCGATTGAGGAGATTGGAGGAAGTTCCGAGGTTATGAAAGCGTGGATCAGGGTTTCAGCTGCTGGGAAGGAGAGCGAGGGGCGGAGGCGAGGAATGTTTTTTATGATGGTGGAAAGCCGATAGTTGAGTTCGTGTACGCAAGTTTGAGTCAGTGAGGGTTGGTGCAGCACAGTAGATCCTGAAAATATTTTTTAAACAAACCTCAAACCATCATTTATGGCAAGGCAAGTTAATTTGTATAGCTCATTTCATGTGTGCAACAATTCAAAGCTCTTTACATAAAACATTAAAAGCTTTGCAGCAGAATGCAGAAGAAAAGAAGCACAGAAAATAAAAGAATTAAAATTGCAAAAAAGTCTGAGCTTACAGACGGACTCTAACTATTGTGAAGTCTGAAAAACCTTTTTTTTCCCCCTACTTCTTCTTTGTTACACTACGGTTAGATGGACTCTAACCGTAGTGAGGCCACCTTCTATGGCCCTTTTTTAGAAAGGCTCAAACCTTTCTTAATTAAATATTTTTAGATTTTACTCCTGAATAAAACTTTATATTAATGCAGCTGAGAACAGGTGGGTCTTTAATCTGGATGTAAATAAACTGAAGCCGTGTCTCAAACCGCACACTTGCCCGAGTGTACTGGAAGTCAGTGTGTAGTGCGCACTGTGTACTTCGTCTGTAGTGCACACTATTGTTGCTAAATGCTAACCCAAATAGAGCACTGCACTTACAGGAAGTGACGGACTAGCATTGCCCGCTAATGTGAGCTAACACTACTGAGCCGGTAAAACCGCGGCCTCACACACATGACCAGATCATAACTGTCATCCGGGAGTGATGACCTTGGTAGTATGCTACATATACGTTAGTAATTATGTCTAAATCAATTCATAAACGTTACTTAAATCAGTACAATACCGCCTGCGATGCAGCAGGGGTCGCCACGGCTTCGTTCACCGCCATTATTCACCTCTGAAAACAGTTCGAACGTCCTGCCTCTTCCTCTACGTCAGCAAGAATGCGTCCGTTTAGTGCGAGTAGTGTGCTTCGCTCTGCACTTCGTTTTTGGCCGTTATTAGGGCAACATCCTGGTACTTTCAGAGCTCTGAATTTTCGCTTAAATGACACCACAAATGCACTACACACTCAGAAAGAGTGTTTGAAGTGCGCGGTTTAAGACACGGTCTGATCTGAGGCTTTCTGGTAGTTTGTTTCAGACATGTGGAGCATAGAAGCTGAACGCAGCTTCTCCATGTCTGGTTCTGACTCTGGGAACTGATAAAAGACCGGATCCAGATGACCTGAGGGGTCTAGTAGGTTCATACTGGGTCAAGAGGTCACTGATGTATTTCAGGCCTAAACCATTCAGAGCTTTATAGACCAGCAGCAGAACTTTAAAGTCTATTCTCTGATGGACCGGCAGCCAGTGTAAAGACCTCAGACTGGTCTGATGTGGTCCACTTTTCTGGTCTGTGAGTGAGAACTCGGGCAGCAGAGTTCTGAATGAGCTGCAGCTGTTTAACTTTTTTTTTAGGTAAACCAGTAAAGATGCTGTTACAGTAGTCAAGCCGACTGAAGATGAATGCATGGACTAGTTTTTTCCAGATTTTCCTGAGACATCAGATCTTTTATCCTTGAGATGTTCTTCAGGTGATGAGAAGGCTGATTTAGTGATCGCTTTGATGTGTTTTTCAAAGTTAATAACTGAGTTCATCACTACACCCAGATTTCTGGGCCTGATTGGTGGTTTTTAGGTATATGGACTGAAGTTCTTTGGCGATCTGCTGTCGTTTCTCTTTGGCTCCAAAAACAGTCACCTCAGTTTTATTTTTGTTTAGCTAAAGAAGTTTGAGGCACATCCAGTCATTAATCTCCTCAATGCATTTATCAAGAGCCTGTACAGGACTCCAGTCTCCTGGTGACATAGTAATATGTAGCTGTGTGACATCAGCGTTGCTACAGTAACTAATATTGATTTACCTACGTTTCCTTTATTTCAGGATTAAACTACTCAGGGTTTTCATCAAATCTGCTTCCTAAAACAGGCCCCAGAAAACTAAAAACGAAACAGAATAAATTCCCAAACTGGACTGTGTCATCAAAATGACAGTTTGTGGCCAAAATAGGAAGACCTTGTGCTGCCTTGAAGTAACTCCAACCTGCGCTTTTCTTTCTCGGTCATCATGCGGACTGCAGCTAGCGGTGAGCTGTTCCTTTACTTGCAGCCTGCCTACTCCAGCACAGCGGGGCAGGGTCAAAGTCTGAGGAGTAATCACTGCAAGATGTGTGTAGAAACAAGTAGCACTCACACACAGACTCTGCAAGATAGAAAGTAAAGAAGAAAAACTGCAAGAAAAATATTGATTTTATAATACTGGTTAACAAAACTGAAAGCTGCTAGCCTTGGTAACGATATTATCTATATTTGCTTGAAGCCCAGCCCAAGTTTACACAGACAGTGGGGCAGATAAGCTCATTTCTGGGAAGTATTGTGCATTTTATGATTAAAACACAAAACCTTCTGCAGTGCATCTAAAAAAAGTTTTTAGAGGTGGAACCATTTCTGAGTTGACCTCAGGAACTTTTCTAGAAGCTTTACATGTTTCAGGTAGTCAAAAACAGTTAATTTAACTTTTTATTCAGGCACAGGTCGTATATTAAAAAGACTAGTTTTAAAATACACATAATTATAATGTTGCTTTAAAATGTTAAATCAGCTGTAAAATCCACTATACTGCCAAAAGTATTCGCTCACCTGTCTTGACTCACATATGAGCTTCAATGACATCCCATTCCTAATCCATAGGGTGACGGTTCACCTTTGCAGCTAGAACAGCTTCAACTCTTCTGGGAAGGCTGTCCACAAGGTCTAGGAGTGTGTTTATGGGAATTTTTTTTACCATTCTTCCAGAAGCTCATTTGTGAGGTCACACACTGATGCTCAAGGCATCTAAAAGTCTAGATGCCTAGAACTAAAAGTCTAGTATTTATATGAGGATTTAGCTGCACTACTGCTTTGCGATGGAAAGTTCAGGAGAGCATGTGGTAAACCCAAAATTAAAATCGACCTGATAGAGATATTAGTTCCAGAGATATAATATGAGGCAAATAAAAAACAGAATACGTTTGTACCAAGGGGCAAACTCCGGTGGAAAAGCGTGAAACCAGGAAGTGAAGTTTTTAATTGTAATTCTTTCTTGATCCACAAGGGGCTCCAAAACAGAGCAAATCCCACAGACTTCCATGTTAAAAAGACCAACTTCACAGCAGAAATAAACATGTTCACAACAGAAATAAACATGTTTACAGTCTGGTTCAAAAAAATCCTTTTTAGGTTTAATAGGTTAAGTTTACCTTCATGTTTTTCATTTTGAATTATTTGCATGAATACATGAACTTCATGTGTTTAAAATCTGAAACTTGCTGCATGTTTTCTCCTGTCTGATCATTTACAGCAAATTGAGTTGCCCTTATGCATAAAATGTGCGAAACATATTAATCTAAATTTAACACTGTGGAAGTCTGTGGATCCATTTAAAGACATCATGGGGTTTGTTACTATGCATCACTGGCTAATAATGAAATACCACACTTCATCAGGTGGATTTGATTAGAAAACTAAACTGGATTTCCTGCAGGACGGAAACTTTGGAGTTCGCGAATGTTGCAAGAATCATTCTGAGGATTAAACAGAGACAATTTTCTGAGTTTGCCGTTATGTTTATTTATCTGGATATGAGATGAATCATGAAGCAAGTGCAGGACTTAATAACCGTTGCGCCCCGTACCACTGAGCCCTGGCAACAACATCACTGGAATAGTCTCCACCTGTGGAGCCGACATCCATGTTTTTGATTGTACGGACGTTGCGATCCCCCATGTTGTAGGCTGCTATCCCTCCTACAGGGACAAAATCAAGAGAAAGAAGCTGAGCAAAGTGCAGAGAGGTGATACAAAAGAGACTCTGTTTAGTAAAAACCAACCTTTAAGCTGCTGCTCTGCCGTCCAGTCAGGGAATTTATTCTTGATCCGTTTGATGAAATCAACAAGAATCCCAGTGGCTTGGTTGAGATGTTCCTCACTGTCCCACCCACCTACTTTAGTGTGTCCACCCCCGTGTGGATTAACGTCAACCTGCAAAAATGGAAGCAAAATGGGGTGAACTATTTCTGCGCTGTGGTGGGAGGGTCTGTAAGTATGATGCAAGTTAAGCAGCATTTATCAGAACCTGCATGAGTCCCCAGGCATTTCCGTGGTCCCCCCAGCCGTCCTTCAGAGCATTTCCAGCCCTGGATTCTCTAGAAATGATGCCTGCAATCAGAGCTGGAGCAATTCCATTTCTGCTTCCCACAGAGTTGATTTTTGACTTGTACTTCATCATTCTGTCAGCATCAGTTTCAGCCATTTTCTCTGATGCAGCCACACCTGTTTATAGAAACAAGAGCAGGATAAGCCTTACTGTAAATGCATGAGGATTTATTAGTCTGCACAAACAAGGCAGGTACTGTACAGGCTTGTGCAACGCTGTGTTTCTCCAAAGTTACCTGCATAGCCCAGCCCGTCCTGCTTAGATGTTTTCAATGAAGCTCCTGTAGTTTCAGCTCTCATTATGTCTCCATAATCTGCAGGTGGTCAGGTTATTAGACACAATGTTTGCATAAAAGATGACATGACAGGACCTTACAGTTTAATATCAAAAGCTTCCTTTAAGCAAACTAGTTTGTGTTAAACTGTGTTTAAGGAAGATAAACTCCATAAATACTGTGGTGTGTGCACAATAGGCGACAACTTCATTATTATTTCTCTAAAAAGTAACCCTAAAAAATAATGTCTCATATTATTAAATCAAATCAAATTTATTTATATAGCACATTTAAAAAACAACCGAAGTTGACCAAAGTGCTTCACACAAAATCATAATAAAAAAACAGATAATAAACATTAAAAATAAAATAACATTTAAGATTAGAAGAATTTAAGAACCCCCAAAAGCTTTAACATATAAATGTTGCAGGCCTATTAGGAAATATAAGCCTGCAACTTTACACATATGGACACTTCCCAATAATCCCCAGTAATTCACAGTTCTTGTCTCTCTTTACACAGTTTTTCACAGTTAAGGCAGCTAAAGTTCATTACCACACCACTCATCAAAAATGACACTCACTCATTTTTCCTGTTTCTTTATCTGATGATCCGTTGAAGTCGGAGTGGAAGATCTCTGAACCCGTCTGTCTGTCCCGTCTCCTGCAAGCACTGAATGCATCGAGGATTTAAACCCTTTTTATTTCCAGCTTTTCCTTTCATTCTCAGTTCCCTTTGAGGGCGGTGCTGGAGGGTGGCACGAGCCACTGCTGAAATCTGATTAGACACCCCAGATGCCACCTCACGTGATTGACAGGGCACTAGAGAGAGAGGACAGAAATGTTTTTGCAGACATGAATGGGGTCAATTTGTGTTGATGCCAAAGAAGAGTCCCTGGTCAGCAGTGTTGCTTGTAAACAGACAGCATGAGTTTTTTTGCTACTGTATGATCTAGAAGGTTGTAAGCCTGATTGATTGGATGGAGACAAAATTCAGCTGAGGTTCCCCTTGGGGAAAAAAAAAGTTGAACATTGTAGATTAAAATGCATTAACCTGGTGGATTGTAAGCAAAATTTCTACCAGTTTCTGTGTAATGTTAGTTGCCTGGGCCGTAGCAAATCAGTCAGCCAGCGTTAAAAACAAGTTTGCAAGATGGTTTGAAAATGTTCTCCATCTAATGTAGATAATACTGAGGCCCAATCTCAATTCTCTTTTTTGCCCCTTATCCCTTCCCCTTGGCCCTTGCCACTTAATATGAAGCTACGAGGGGTAGGGCTGAAAGTCAACCCTACAACTTGGGACACCCCTTCAACAATCACACACTTCATCAGTGATCCCGCCAGCTTGTGTGTAAGCAGATGCGCGCTGAGCTGTCGGCGCAAATCTCGAGAAATCAAGCCAGCTGTGGGTTAACGTTAGAGCCAGAGTTGGTAATCCTGCTCAGAAACACTTTTGTTCTATGGGTGTAATGGTCCTTCCATCCTGACAGTATCAACACATCATGTATTCATAAAAAAGAAGGAAAAAAGTCCGACCTCTGTGAGAGCTGCAGTTCTGTAAAAACTCTGACCAACCCCTGCCATTTGCACTGAAATGCAGGAATTGGTCATTTGCAGCATAAAGAAAGAACGAATCGATGCCTTTATGTCTCGTCTCTGTCCCTCCCCACTCACCGTCTCCCACCTGGTCCCCATATAGACCCCCTGTGCGCTGCTCACTGTAAACAAATATAGCTAACGGACAGCTAACTGCTGCTGCGCCAAAAACCCAACCCGAACCAAAACAACAGATAAGGATTAGCCTAAGTCTTGGATGATATTGACGTTTGCAGTGTGGACTTTTTACACCACAGAAGGAGTTGGAGGTGAGTGAATTAAAGCTTTTAGAAACGTGGTTTGTCAGATGTTTACTATCAAGCTAACGAGCTATCCACTCGGCTGTTATCATTAACCTGCTGTAACTCGTTGCACACGTCCCTGCACTTGAAGTGTGTTTTGTTTTTTTGTTTTTTTTTGGGGGGGGGGTTAAAAATGTCACTTTGTTAAACTGTTTTTCCCAACATTGCCAACTCTAGCTATAACAAGCAAATTCGATTTATGCATGACATTCATGGCTGTGTTATATCCCACGAGGGTCCTCCATGTAAATGTGACCCAGTCGTGATGGAGAAGGCAGGACACATATTCTTTTTGTGGGTCTTTAATTCTCCGACTTTCCAGTAGAAAACAGTATTAAATTGTTGTTTTGAGTTTTCAACAGTTGGGATTAACAATGAACAAGATACAAAATAAGGAATAAGGGCTCCTCTTTTCTTAACAGCTTCACTGGAGTGGTTAGTTGAAATTTCTTTATTTGGATAAACCCCTTGAGATGAGTCATCTTGTTTTCGACAGGGTCCAACACAAACAACACAAAAGTTCAAGTGGTTATTGACTTACAGCACGCTATAATGGCCTGTCACTCACCCAGCCTATGACAGTCAGGATTTACATACTGGTAAGAGACAGGTTACATCTGCACACTTCACAGGACAGTATAAAAAAAGAAATGTAAACTCAGTCAGTATAGACAACAGTAGTGACCTGTCCCCAAAACAGCCAGAAAACAGAGCAAAATACAAGTACATGGCTAATATCGCACAGTCACAAGTACGTCTCATTGAAGTGCATCTACCCAATAAACATTTATATTCATGAATCAAATGCATTGTACTGTAAACATTTTTAATGAGGACTTAGATAACCCCTGAGAAACTCAATAAATGGCACTATGAATACTTAGGTGAAATATTTGACTGAGAAAGGTACTTTGATTCATTGTGTATGGGAATGTCCTAAACTGGTAGATTTTTGGAAAATGGTTGTTCATACTCTGAGTAAAATCACAGGTATTCAGGGGGAGCGTACCCATGTTCCCTGGGTGTACCTATGTTCTTGGAGAGTGTACCTACAATATGCCTCCCCCCTTTTTTTCCCTAAAAAAGATCCTATATTCCCCATTTTGTTAGGGAGGGGTGCTGTCTAACCCTAACCTTTTCTTGTTTAAGAAAGGTCCTACGTTCCCTGGTCACATACAAAGCGGGGAACATAGGACCCTTTGAGTGAACAGCAGGGAACATAGGACCTTTATTCTTTTTAAAGGGTCCTTCTCCTGTCCCATACAAAATGGGGAACATAGGACTTGGAGAATAGGGATGACCCCGTATTGAGGTCCCCTGTGTAACCAAAGTATTTTAGGGATATAGCCTATCCAGATGGCTTCTCTGTTAATTCTAAGTGTAAGACTCAACTTTGGCCTCCTGAAGGTCAGAAGGATGATTGCTTTGTCTTTGAGGGACACAAAAGAATTGTCTTCACAGTCCTAGATTAGAGAAATGGCATTAAAATGCTAACCTATGTAATCAGGGGTAAAGCACAAGAATTTAAAGAGGTGTGGACACCCTTGATGGACTTTCTGCAGCAACAATAGATTATATCCATCTGTAGGGCTATTGAGTTTAACTATTTAGAATTATTCTCATTCTATTTCTTTATGTGGATATGTATTTTAATGTGTCTGTCTTTTTTTCATGCGTATACAGTGTGGTTCGCCTACATTTCATTGTGCAACTTGTGTGGTATGTCCCTGCTGACAAATCCAGGAGAATACCATTAGAAAAAACCATTAGGATTCAATGGAATTGAGATACCAGTAGGAACCATTAGGATGAAAAACCATCAGGAACCAGAAACCAATAGAATCCTAATGGTTTCTCAGTTTCTTTCAGCAGGGGTGTCAATGTGTTTTGTATATTTTTACTGGAAATCAATTGAAACACTGTGAAAAACTAAACAAAAACAGAAAAACAAAGACGACATTTCTGAGTTTGCTGTTATGTTTATTTATCTGGATACGAGATGAATCATGAAGCAAGTGCAGGACTTAATAACCGTTGCGCCCGTACCACTGAGCCCTGGCAACAACATCGCTGGAATAGTCTCCACCTGTAGAGCCGACATCCATGTTTTTGATTGTACGGACGTTGCGATCCCCCATGTTGTAGGCTGCTATCCCTCCTGCAGGGACAAAATCAAGAGAAAGAAGCTGAGCAAAGTGCAGAGAGGTGATACAAAAGAGACTCTGTTTAGTAAAAACCAACCTTTAAGCTGCTGCTCTGCCGTCCAGTCAGGGAATTTATTCTTGATCCGTTTGATGAAATCAACAAGAATCCCAGTGGCTTGGTTGAGATGTTCCTCACTGTCCCACCCACCTACTTTAGTGTGTCCACCCCCGTGTGGATTAACGTCAACCTGCAAAAATGGAAGCAAAATGGGGTGAACTATTTCTGCGCTGTGGTGGGACGGTCTGTAAGTATGATGCAAGTTAAGCAGCATTTATCAGAACCTGCATGAGTCCCCAGGCATTTCCGTGGTCCCCCCAGCCGTCCTTCAGAGCATTTCCAGCCCTGGATTCTCTGGAAATGATGCCTGCAATCAGAGCTGGAGCAATTCCATTTCTGCTTCCCACAGAGTTGATTTTTGACTTGTACTTCATCATTCTGTCAGCATCAGTTTCAGCCATTTTCTCTGATGCAGCCACACCTGTTTATAGAAACAAGAGCAGGATAAGCCTTACGGGGATCGTACACCCACAGACTGATGTGCCTTCGTTTTCTACTCCACCTCATGCTGAGCAAGACTCTGGAGCACTTTTTTAATGCAGCCGGAGGTCCAAGGGTGGGGGGTGGTTAGCAACCAACTTTCATATAATGGGGTCACCGGCACTTGAATCAAAAAGGTCCATGAAAGTCCACAAAATCCTGGCAATATTCCTCCATACTGCTCATACAATGTAATCCAAGTGTCCTGAGTGGGTAGCGTCCAGCATTCACTCAAAATGACATCATTTAGTATATTTTTATAGCCTATAGGGGCGGCTGCATTTGAGATATTAAAAGTGCTCCAGAGTCTTGCTCAGCATGAGGTGGATAGAAAACGAAGGCACATCAGTCTGTGGGTGTACTATCCCTTTATTAGTGTGCACAAACAAGGCAGATACTCTACAGACTTGTGCAATGCTGTTTCTGCAGTTACCTGAGTAGCCCAGCCCGTCCTGTTTAGATGTTTCCCATGATGCTCCTGTAGTTTCAACTCTCATTATGTCTCCATAACCTGCAGGTGGTCAGGTTATTAGACACAATATTTGCATAAAAGATGACATGACATGATATTAATCTTTACGGTTTAATATCAAAAGATTCCTTTATGCAAACTAGTTTGTGTAAAACTTTGTTTTAAGGAAGTTAAACTTCCTTTAAATACTGTGGTGTGTATACAACGCCATCAATTATTTTTCTAAAAAAAAAAACAAAAAGACTAACCCCCCCCCCTAATAAAATAAAAAAAAGAAAAGAAAAGAAAGAAAGAAGTTTAGACAGAAGGTGTTGTCTCATAGTAGGAAATATAAGCCTGTGACTTTACACATATGGACACTTCCTCAGTTTTCCACAGTTAAGGCAGCTAAAGTTAATCATCACACCATATATCATAAATGACACTCACTCATTTTTCCTGTTTCTTTATCTGATGATCCGTTGAAGTCGGAGTGGAAGATCTCTGAACCCGTCTGTCTGTCCCGTCTCCTGCAAGCACTGAATGCATCGTGGATTTAAAGCCTTTTTATTTTCAGTTTTCACTTTCTCTCTCAGTTCCCTTTGAGGGCGGTGCTGGAGGACGGCACGAGCCACTGCTGAAATCTGATTGGACACCCCAGATGCCACCTCAGGTGACTGACAGGCCCTTCTGATTTTTTTTATAAAGAGGAGGAACGCAATCAGGACAGACTGTAGCCCCTGTATGAGCATCTCCACAGCTCCCAGCGAGGAGCTATAGCCTCACAAGTTATTGTGGTCAGACAGACAGAAGGATCCAGTCTGCCACCACACAGGAAGCCAGAACTGCTAGGGGAAGAAGCCATGATCCAACTACAACCATACATACTCCACTACACCAAAGTCACCAGTTGGTAGATAGTTACTTACGTTTCTGTGGACTTTTTAAAATTTTAAGCATCTCCTTCCAATAGTGGGTCTAATTTATGTAACAAAGCAGGACCCAGACAGATGATGCTGAATCCCTCTTCTTGGTGGTATTTGAGGTGAACATCAGTTTATATCTGGGTGATCTAAAGGAGTTTATAAGGAGTAAATAAAAAAGTTAGATCCTTTTCTAATTGAAGTATGTAAAAGGAGAAGCTGGTCAGATTAGAAAGATGGGAGAGATGCAGCAACATAACACAACACAAGTTATTTTCACTGTCATGATGAGATTTGTTTGGTTCAATATGAGAACAGGAAGTAAGTCTGAGTCTGAGGAACCACAGGGAAACAATATATTTCCTTTTTTCTCGCTTGGTTTATTATTAGAAATGACTCACCTCATAATAAAGACATATTTTCATAGAGTTTCCATGTTAATGTAGCCTGCATGAAACAACTTATTACAACAAAATATCTGTGATTTCCAGTGTTGTATAGTAACTAAGTAAAACTACTTTGTTACTTTACTTAAGTAGTGTTTTTTTAAATATTTGTGCTTTACTTTGCTACCTCTATTTCTGATTACTTTTACTTCACTACATTTTCCGAGAAAAATCAATGCTTTTACTCCATTACATTTACCTGAGCATCTTAGTTACTCGTTACAAAATAAGTAAGATAATAGCCATTGGACAATCTTTGTTTTGTTGTAGTGGGACTAGCAGCCACTAGCAGCAGCCTTGTGCAGCCGTCTCTGAAGCTAAACACACCTTTACCTGCCTCAGCAGCAGGTGAACGGCTGTTCAGCATCGCTGGTCTGGTCTTCTGCCCAAGAAGAGGGAGCCTGAGTTCTCACCATTTTGAGAAACAACTTCTTTTGAGGTTAAACAAAAAGTTTTTCAGGGTTCAGTAATGATTGGATGGACAGTTCAAGTGCTGTCGTACTGCAGTCATGTTAAGGTTCAACCAATCAAGTTTTTTGTTTGTTTGCATCACCTCTGCGCTCCAAGAGTTTATTAGGAATGATTTTACATTGAATGCACGTGGGTATGAATGTTTGGAGGCATGCACGCAGGTCTTTAAGGATGTTTGTGTGTATTTTTGTATATAATTGGGTTTATGTAAGGAGGTTTTGAAGCTCCTTTACACTTTGCAATAAAAACTAAATTAAACAGAAATAAAGAAAATGTTAAACTCAAATTTCAGATTGTGTTTTATTAACAGTACTTTTTACTTTTGTTACTTAAGTACAGTAAATACTAGCTACTTTTTTTTTACTTTTACTCAAGTAATATTCCAGCAGGCGACTTTCACTTTAGTCATTTTCCAGTAAGGTACTTTTACTTTTACTCAAGTATGGCTTTTGGGTACTTTATACAACACTGGTGATTTCTGGTTAATTTGACCTTTGTAATAACTTAAATGTGACTATTACACGGCTCTTATGCTGTAGAATGCTTCATTGACTTCAATGGGTTTTTCCCAACGTTTCAGCAGTCATTATTTTGGTATGATGACCGCTGTCAATGGCAACCATGGCAACGGATCTTTTTTTCCCCTTCTTTTTTTAACCTGTGGTTTAACCTAATATCCCTCCGCATTGCAAGTAGTCCGGTCACTTAACGGCAACAAAAACAGCGAGCGAGCACTTAGTGACACCTCGTGACCAAAAATGGATGACTTCCCAATTAATTTGAACGTCTCTGGCGAGTGTGGAGATTTTGAGCGCTGGGTCTGGGCTGAGTTTAAGGATTCACCCTCTCCAAAACTAAAATGACAAAAAAAAAAAAAAAAAAAGAAAAAGAAAAGAAAAAAAAAAAAAAGACCAGTGGTAAGACGCATACAGCTAACAGCAGAGGAGGAAATGTCCAGTTCAACATTCAGGAATAGACTCCACTGACAAACGTTGCTAAGCAACAAGTGCCCCGACCTGGCCATGACTGTGGGGAACTATTTTAATCTTAGCGGAAAACACCTGAAAGTTATTTGATTCTTGCAAAATTAGAAGATTTTAATTTGAATTAAATTTTTTGCAAGTAGCTGTATAATTACTTGTAAATGTGAGTGTTTACCGCTAACGTCAGGGTTGTCTTCATTATCTATTGTTCTTCTCACTTTTTTCCACAAGGCAAGGAAAATGTGTTTAAAGAGAAATGAATAAGATAATAAGAAATAAAATCACAAATAAGACTTTCCCCCCTCTTTTTAAAAATTATATTGCACCTCAGATCCCCAGCAATTCTGCACCTTCTTTCATGAAAAACCTCCAAGGAAGACCACCAGGAGACGCATGTCACCCACAAACAGCAGAATGCAGCTTTTATCCTCCTCAACATCTTCTTGGGTACCTCTTTTATACATACACATATACATATATATATATATATGTATATATACACACATATATATATAAGAGGTAACAGGACTCTTCCACTCCAGATGCTTTCTTTGCAGGATCAGTGAGTTAAATGATGAACTTGTTTATACTTCCCTTCTATTCAGTTCTTCCCTGGAGCTACCCAACTTTGGTCTTTTTCAGATTTTTTTAACAGACATGAAACATTTATTTAGATAACTGGTTAATTCATGATTATTTCTAATGAGATGGATAAAAAAAACTATATGATGAGTGGAAAAGAAGCAATGAAAACACAAATCCACTTTTCATTTCAAAAGCATTGCTTCATGTGGCTTTTTTTATAGTTAAAACGAGACATGAAAGAATCAAACTTTATGACTATAACATACACAGGGAGGATTTCAGTCTATAAAACAGTCAGTGTAAGAATCAGTAGTGCTGAAGAACACAGGTTTAGAAGACATAGAAGGTCTTTAAAAAAAAAAAGAAAGTTTCTTTTTTTTAACAACCATTGTAACTATTTGAGGGAAATGATCTGGAAAAAACTTCATGGATTTGTTTTCAGTTGTCTTGAGTGCTGTGAAGTTTTTACAGCTCGATCTAAAATAAAACACAAAGACAACAGAAACTAATCCATAACGCTGCTGCTGGCGTCCTCAAAAAAGACCCTAAAAATCTTCACACTGGCTGACTGTGGCCAAGTACAGACATATTAAAGTGTTGCTGCTGTCACATCGAATGCCTCTGAGCAAATATGAGTCTCAGAGACTTCTAAGATCATCAGCGTCAAGTTTGCGTTTCCGTCCTGAGAGTTAAAGGTGTTATAGAAGATGTTTCTTTCAACAACTTTTGGAATATTTGGTAAAATTGGGTTCACTACCCCATACGGTATGATTATTTAAAAGCTTTAAATAAATATTATTATAGATCAGCTGTGAAAGTAATAGGGCTGAAAAAACATCCTTCAATCATCTCTGCATTCCTTAACTTTTCCATTTGTCTACTGGCTTGTCAAACACTTTTCCTACCGTGAAGAGTGATTGACGGTCAGTTCAACAAGTAATTGGCAAAACTGATCAATGAGTGATTGATTGATGAGAGTAATACTGCGACCCAGAAGCTGTGCACACTCGTCTGACGTTTACAGCAGGTAGCTAACATCATTCTGCTAGCAGTTAGCAACATTCAGACAATGACATCTGTTTGCTTGTGTTTGTGACATGATGGGGAATCTCTACCTGCTGTCTGCTGAACACCGGAGTAACTCGTGCACGTTATTCTGTGACTGGAGGGTGAATAGCAGGCTGGTCTTGCGCATTATTCAAAAACTTGGAAACAGTCTCTGCTTTCTGAAATGCCGAAACATCTTTAATCTTTAACACCTTTAATCCTAAATCAGGAGAATCAATGTTTAGTTTTCCCGCTCCTGATATCTGGAATAAACTAGCAGAAAACCTGAAGTCTCTTGCATGAATACATGGACTTCATGTGTTTAAAATCAGAAACTCATATGTTTTCTTCTGCCTGATCATTTACAGCACATTAAGTTGCCTTTATGTATAAAATGTGCTAAACAAATTAATGTTGTCTTATGGTGCAAATTTAACACTGTGGAAGTCTATGGATCCATTTACAGACATCATGGGGTTTGTTACTATGCATCACTGGGTAATAATGAAATACCACTTCATCAGATGGATTTGATTAGAAAACTAAACTAGATTTCCTGCAGGACAGAAACTTTGGAGTTAACGAAGGTTGCAAGAATCATTCTGAGGATTAAACAGAGACGACATTTCTGAGTTTGCTGTTATGTTTATTAATATGGATAAAAGAAACACAAAGCAAGTGCAGGACTTAATAACCATGACATCCGTACCACTGAGCCCTGGCAACAACGTCGTTGGAGTAGTCTCTTCCTGTTGTGTTGGCATCCACGTTCTGATAGGAATGGACATTGCCATCCCCCATGTTGTAGGCTGCTATCCCTCCTGCAGGGACAAAATAAACAGAGAAAGAAGCTGAGCAAAGTGCAGAGAGGTGATACAAAAGTATTACTGTATTTAGTGAAACGAACCTTTAAGCTGCTGCTCTGCGGTCCAGTTCGGGAATTTATTCTTGATCCGGTTAATGAAATAAACAAGAATCCCAGTGGCTTGGTTGAGATGCTCCTCACTGTCCCACCCACCCACTGCGGTGTGTCCACCTCCATTAGGAGTGATATCAACCTGTAAAAATGGAAGCGAAACGTGGTGAACACTGCTATCACTGTGGTGGGAGGGTCTACGATGCAAGTTAAGCATTTATCAGAACCTGCATGAGTCCCCAGGCTTTTCCGTGGTCCCCCCAGCCGTTCTGCAGAGCATTTCCAGCCCTGGATTCTCTAGAAATGATGCCTGCAATCAGAGCTGGAGCAATTCCATTTCTGCGTCCCACTGAGGTGATTTTTGACTTGTACTTCATCATTCTGCCAGCATCAGTTTCAGCCATTTTTTCTGATGCAGCCACACCTGTTTATGGAAACGAGAGCAGGATAAGCCTCAAATGCACGAGTATTAATGAGTGTGCACAAACACTTCTAGGTACACTCTTATGCAATGCTGTTTCTGCAGATACCTAAGTATCCCGGCCCGTCCTGTCGAGATGTTTCCGCTGATGCTCCTGAAGTTTCAACTCTCATTATGTTTCCATAACCTGCAGGTGTTCAGGTTATTAGACACATTGGGTCTCATTCATGAAACGTGAGCAGAGCGAATTTGTGTGTAAACTGTTAGGAGACGTAAATTTACGTGAATCTCGCATTCATCAACATTTTAGTAGCTCTGATCTGTTCGTAGCTACTAACAAACTCTACACATGCTCTCGACTCTGTAGCGCTTGTGTAAATTTACAAACACATATAAATAATGTTTGTCCCTGTTATAAATTACAATTTCAATTCATATTGCACTCTTTTATGGACAGATTCAGTTGAAAACGCAGCCCACCCCTTCAGAAAAATGACCACGTCACCTTTTTCACAGAGGTTTTGTTCCGTATTTGCTTTCTTTTTCGGAGACATTGCCCCTCTAAGCTGTGTGACTTTATTTCCACAGTGGTCGTGATTTTAATGGTTTGATTCCGCCTCGTATGAACTGCTGGAGTCCCGCAGCTATGATGGCGCTGATGCGCCATTTGGATGGGGGGGGGGGGACTCCGAAAAAGAAAGCAAATATGGAACAAAACGTCTGTGTGGAAAAGGTGGTGTGGTAATTTTTCTGATTAAAAATGTTAATTTAAATTAGCTCATTGCTGATTCATGGACGGAGATTTATGCAAACGTTTGGGCGTGCTGAATTCGCGTTTGGATTATGTCCTCACACGTTCATCCAGAATATTCTCGTTTGTGGTCTTCGCTTTGCAGGGGGGGCGGGGAGGACAGACGAGACCGGGCACGAGCACTTATTGTAGTTGCCGGCCCGGTCAGCTGTTGACACGTCACGTCGGATTCCCGGTCAGCTGTCTACATAGACACGTCACACCAGGGCCGCCACTTCTGATGAAGGCTGAAGTGACAGCCGAAACTGTCAAGGTAAGAACAAGCTGAAACCATTTGTCTTTAAAAAAGAAAAAAAGTCAAGAAGTATCCTACACACGTGTTTACGATCAAATCTGAGTTTCCCAAATATGTTCCTTAATCCGGAGTAAGTTTTTAGTGGAGTATCCCTTTACGAGTAAATCTGTTCGTAAATTTACTAACATTTCATGGAAAAGACCCAATATTTGCATAAAATATGAAGACATGACAGGAAACTACAGTTTCTTATCAAAAGCTTCCTATGAACAAACTGATGTCATTTGTTGTGTACAGGCTGCTACAACTTTTTATGTTTCACAGAATAAGATGAAGAAAGTTTCTCAGCGTAAAAGTTAAAATAAAAAAAGTTTAGTCCCAATATAAGCCCACAACTTTACACATATAGTCTTCTCAAATTCATCAATAATGTGCTGCTCCTTTAAGCTAATCATATAAACAGCATACAATGTAAACGATACACACCCATTGTTCCCGTTTCTCTTCCTGAAGCTCCCTTGAAGTCGGAATGAAAAAGCTCTGACTTGTCCGAGTGTCCGATGTCCTCTGCAAACACAGGAAACAGAGCAAGTATTTATACTCTTTTCAGTTTTGGTTTTCACTTTCATTTTGAGTTGGGGGATTTTGTTTGTTTATACTTTCTGTTTTGTTCCTGACCACCGTCATCACTGGAGCTTTCCTGCATGCTGATATCTACATCCTGGGCGAGGTCGTTACCAGAACAGCTAAACAACCAATGCATCACTTTTATGACCTGCGCATGTGTGGAAGTTATGCTACAATAGTTTAGGTCCATTAATGTTTTATTTTACATGGCAGAAGCAGAGTTATGTTTTATTTTATTAAATAATTATGACTTATTTCATGTTATAAAACGGGTGTTTGTCATTCTTAAATGTAATTGGCTGAGCTGCGTTTCAAGCCCGTGGTAAAACAGACTGTAACCCACATGTACATCCGATAGACCGCAGCACAAAATATCCCTGCGCCAGGATAAACAGATGTTGCGTTGCTTAGCAACCAACTGCTCCGTGTTCAACCGACACGCTGGATTACATTTGTTTTAAGACTTTAGTAGACTTTGTAGTGAATTTTGATATTCTGGGTGTCCTGAACCTGGATGAGGGGCGGAAGATGACAGCGCAGATTTCACCGCGGACATGTTACATCGCATTTGCAGAGCAGCCGACATCATATCAGCACAAAAACACCTGCCGCCAAACGCACCGTTTTTCCAAACATTATTTTTACAGCATAAATAATGGAAGTAACAACATTAACGAGCCCAGATAGCCTGAATTGGCATATGTGTAGCCGGATTTTTGTGAAACGAAT